>JAFBJS010019134.1:16834-72681 GCA_016785265.1 Paraplagusia blochii | reverse complement strand
ATCGTGCGTAGTGTTGGGACCGCGAATGAGTCTCGCAGCACCCCGAACCCTTCCACCTCCAGCTCTGTCTCCTGTCTTCTGTCTATTCCTAGTGTCTCTAAACCATCCATCAAGGCTGGTCTCACAACTGTCCTGTAAACTTTTTCCTTCATTTTTTGGTTAAGAGTAAAGTAAAAAAGTAAAGGTATACTTTCATGCTAAACTACTTGCAATTTTGTTTTTTTCAGAGTCTATTATCCCAAAGACTTTGCTGTCTGCCAAATCGGAAACAGCATTAATGTAGACCAAAAAAAAAGGCAAAAAGTGTACAGCCTGCTCTTTATTGTGTATTCCGCTGCGCGCCTCTTCTTGACTTTTAGCTGCTGTAAAAGTGATGTATATTTTTAATCTTACCTTTATAATATACATCAATTTAAGGACACGTCATAGGTAGAGATATCTCTGCTTGTGTTTGATCCCAGAACAGCTCAGTGTCTGATAAACAATCAGACTTTTTTTTTTTTTTTTTGCTTTCTTTGTGAGAGAATTATGGATGGCATCCATCTTATTATTTACTGCCCACATGTGGTAACAGCAGAGCATTGTCTCGGGAAGTTTTACTGCCAGCCATCGCTAAACTGTAAAACTTACCGCTGGTAACTGAGTTATGCTCTAATTCAGAAGACAGTCTGTGTGGAGGTGATTTCTCTGCAGCCAGAGATTGTAATATTCACCTCAATATTTGTCAGGATGAGTTTTTTGTGTGCTGCATCAATGCAGGCGTCTCCTAGTGTGCAATGCAATAGTGTTTTCAGGAAATCTCTTATTGACAGACAGGAGACCTCAATATATTTCCGACTCAACGTGCTGTCACAGATTTCAGATTAACACTGGTCCGGTGTGATTTAAAGTGGATCAACAAAACAGGACACTCATAATAAGAGGAAAAGGCTCTGTATACACTCAGACCTTGTGCTTGAATGAAAACATTGCACAGGGTTTTGATTAGTTGTGGGGTCTCAATGTTTTATTGAATTTACTCAGCCTCTTAGAAGATTCTATATCCACCAAGGCATGCGGGTTCTTTAAAATGCATAAAAAATAGACACGCATTCGGTAAAAATCTATTGAAAATATATTTAAATGACAAAGTAAAAGAAACAACCATTTCATTGTAGAACACTTTTCTTTCCCCAATTGAATAAGCTGTTATTATACTGCCCATAAATTCTTTTTACAAGACCTATTCTCTTTTATGATGTTTCTCTTATAGTGTTGTTTTTGTACAAATTTGGAGTATTAAGTGTTTTTGTTGTATTTATTTATTTTTTGTTATTGTAACAACGGTTTGTTACTTTACTTGTATCTTTAAAGGACTTCCATAAAGCCACTGAAGTGATAAGAATTTATGCTTTATATTATTATTTCATGGTAACTGAAAAAACAGCTTTCAGGATGATGTTACAACAACATATATATTTGCAGTACAAACTTTTACCCTCATTGTGGCAAGGGAAAACTAAAATCTCTTGAAACCTTTAGCTTTAAGCTTGCTTTAGCTTAAGTGTAAAATAGTATCTGGTAAAATAGTGTATCATAATTGAGATTGGACAGTCAGTCTATGTACAGTTCTCTACACATATCCACTCGTCTCGTACTATTTTCACAGACCGGTCATTAAGTTGGGACAGATGAATATTTTCCTACCTATAAAATCTTCCTACCCGAATTATCTGTGCATGGGCACAACAAGGATTTCTCAAATGCACACAGCCTATAACTTTCTGCTACCAAACCGAAGTTAGAATCTTGTATCAATGACTCTGCGTCATTTTGAGTTTATTTTTGTTGTCTTCACTGAGAAAATATTTCCTAATCAAATATAGTTGCATTATTGATGATGGAATCCCAGTCATTCCATTGTCAAGTTGATGGGTATGGATCAAGTGTAAGTAATAGCCAGATGGGGCCAAAAGGAAACACACCCAGGTCCAGTGTTAGGGGACCACTGCACTAACCAACCATTCACCCCAACATTTAGACTTTTTGTCAATTTAAGGTATTCCAAGAAGCAATATTTATTGCAATATTTATTTTGGAGGACCCCATGATGAGGACCGTATCTCTTTAAGAGCTTTGCACTCAGCCGTGGTCAGGTTTCACTGAAATCCATTTCATAGGCTCAGTTTGTTTACACTGCCACATGACCACAGAAGTAGATCTGATGTAAACCTCAAAATATAAAATGTTAATTTAGATATACTTTCTAACATTTAGTTCTCTGTGTCGTTTCATTTCACACAAGAAGGCAAGGCAGATTAAGTTTGAAAATACAGGTGTGAGTTACACTTGCTGGGGATGAACCAGGTTGTGTAAATACCTGGCAGATTTGTCCACTACCCAACACTTGTCCAGCCTTCATAAGATACCGGAGTCAGACTGGCGCCACCATCTCCAACGGGGGCCAAAGAGGATGGACTGGCTCCTTCTTCCACACTCGAGGTGTCTCCTGTCACATTTGTCGCCCCCTAACCCTCGCCCCCGTTAACAAAAACCATTACATCACTGACCCCATTTACTAAATGCAAACACAGCACATGATCGACACATATCAACACACTTCACTCCACCTCCAGGCCACATTGTGTGGAGGATTAACAAGGTAGTAAATAATGAGTTTCTGTGGGTATTTCTGTGTACTTGTGTGTCAACAGCTGCTGGATTCTGCAGTAGACCATGATGGACTATGTGATGATGAAACCCGAGCGACTTGATTTATTAGTACACAAGCATCTGCACAGAAGTCACAGGAAGTATTTCCCATACGGACTATCTGGGGACATGTCATGGGTGGCACCGAGACCTCCCTCTCTAAAAAAAAAAACAACCCAGGCCCCATCTTTTGCATGAGGGCGGGGGGGTCTAAAATAAAATCAGCTGTCACTGTCTGCTCTTTGGACAGAAATGAACGTGTAGTTCTGGAGCTGGTCTCCGACACTGACTGGGATTTGCTTTTGGATCGGAGAGACCCTGCGGGCTGGGGTGCATTGGCCCTCGTGTGGAATTTTACCTTCTGAGCGTATATTTTTTATAAGACTATATCCTGGTAGGTAACAAATACTCTTTTGGTGTGATTGAGTCTCTGTGTTTGATATGATTTTTATTATATCTGGAAATGTTGATATCAAGAAAATAACAATATAACACTTAAGTCGTTATTCTTTTAAAGTAAGTTTTAATTAATAAACAGGCGATGCTTACGTAAGGCTGTTAAAAGTGCAAGGCACACTGGGAAATAAGGTGACCTGAATTCACTGGCTAGAGGTAATTTTCTTTTTTCTTTCTATCTACTGATTTTGTGCAGTGAGAGTTCTAGACTTCTCGGCTGTATGAGCCAAAGCCATTGCCATTAGATGTGATGACAACCCACTTCCACAAGGGTCTTAAAAATAGGTACTAGGATTCTGATTATAAATGACGCCAAAAGACAATATATAAAATAATGTATACCATCTATAAGCATTTGGAAAGTAAACCTTGACCTTCCAGTTTTCCATTTTATTTTGCTGGAAACATGACCCACCATGGTGAAGTTTAAAATAGGCTTGATTTATTTTTGCAGGTACATGGCGCCTAGATTACTTCACTTTCTTGTTATTCGAGCCCCAGACCAGACCTGACGTGTCATGAGATAGTCTCGCTCTGTTGACAGATTTTTTTTGGCGTCGCATTTAAGTTCCTAGCGCAATAATTTACAGTCTGTGAGACCATAACCCACTTTAGCCAACAAAGATGTGCTGCAGCGTATGTGTCGCACCGGTTCGATTTCACTGTAATAATGACGGTTTTAAAGATAATAAATGCTGGACAGAGTGTTTGTTGTCTAATTCAAGCAGTTACATCATGAGTTTTGGCCTCACTGGATCATACTTAACATTCTTTAGGTCAAAAATAGAATATATTTTTGAAACTATCAGAGGGGAGGTGAGTTGACAGCACTGGATAGATATTGTAGTTTTTTTTTCCACTATATGGGAGTTGATTGTTAAATTAAATGCCTAGAAAAGGGGCAGTTCAGTTTAAATTATTTGCTCTAAACTGCACACTGAAAACTGATGGAAAGCTATAAAGTTTTCATTAACGTTGTTGTTAGCTATTTACTCTTTAGACCCATACACGTTAATTAATTATTTGCCCTAAAGCCAGAAACAAGTCTTAGAGACAATGTTCCCGCTTTTTTTTTGTAGTACTTACAAAGTACTGAAGTACTTAGATGACTGATTTCATGGCTTGTTTTTGTCTTGATAGTGAATAAAGTAGGTTATACATGAAGCAAAGCCTAGACTAGACGTTATGATATGAATTATGAAATATTTCCTACTTTGCATTTACTGTAGAATCCAAATGGAAAATAATATGTAGCCCAGATTGTAAATTTGGATTGGATACTTGGAATACATTGCACGATAGTAGCATTGAATGGGATCATAAGATAAGATACAACAGACTGTACCTCCTTCAATTAGATATCAGGTAATTTTTGGAAACACCCTTTTGTGATTTCATAACGCACTCACTCGCCCTAATGTCCTGTAGCTGCCGGCAGCGCAGGTTTTGACCAGGACAGGACTTCCTGAAAGCTTTTCAACCAGAGGAACCGGATTCACTCTGTGGGCTCTGAGGTCATCCCACTGCTCAACCGTGAGGCCATGTACCAGTCAGCTGTCTCCAAGCGAGCTGACAGCACCATCCACAGCGGGGTACTTAGCCTTTGCATGGACCTTTACATTGCCACAGTATTAGACAGAACTTCATTGATTTGGGGGCGGACACAATGTCTCACCCAGCCCCCAGTTTTAAACCTCAGCAGCTCTGTGTACTGACGCGATATTCATAGACATGTACTAATGTATTGCAGTTATGAGTGGAGCTGATGAGAGTTTTTGTAGCTGCAGAAAGGGGTTGGTTGGCCGTCTGGCCTACAAGTATAAATAGTGGGGAAACCTGAGACCACTTTTCATCACAGGGCAGAATGTAGAGTCTCTTCAAGGGAACATTAAATATATATGTTGCTTTTCTTTACATGCGCAATGTGAACATGATACTGTTGCATGAAATATTTTTAGATTTCTGTATGGGTGATTGCAAAGTAGCAAATCAAACCACACAGCAGCGGGCAAACACGTCACGCCACATGCATGTGTCAAAAAAAAAGGTCCTCGTGGAATGTGCATGATTCCAGGGGAGGACGAATTGTAGGCAGTTGATAATATTTCCTGCTTCATTAGGTCATGGAGGAGTCGGAGGTCTGTTCCCTGCCGGTGGGACTTATGAGAAAACAATTTGAAAGCAGAGAAACGGCATCGTCACAAAGTGTAACACAGTTTCATTTCCAACACAGAACTGTGCAGGTACACATGTAGGAAAACAGCATGGAGTTCCATCAGCTTGACACTAAGCATGACATAAATCACTAACCTTTTGTTGATGTTGTTTCCTTTTAATCGTCTTCTTTTTTGGCATCACAGCATGAAAGCTTTCCCTGAAAATAATATTAAAAACAACAACCAACATAACCCGTAAAACACTCTAGAAAAAAAATTCGGATTTGCAGATTTACATGAGTAGGTTTAGGCCACAGAATAGAATAGAACAGTCCTATAATGTCATTGTACAGGAAGGTGTTCAAGGGATATTAACTAATTCCTTGCAGCTGTAGATGTTGGTACGGTGACATGGACGTAGGAAAAGAGGGCTTAAAAAGACAAAGAAACACAAAAAATCGCACATACCTTTGAATTGCTGTGTCCGTGCACACTATCATCTTGGATCCGAAAAAAAATCTGAGGTTTTAAAATCAATTCCACCATGTTGGGTAACACTTTTGTAAGGGCTAAAAGGTCATTTATTTATTTTTTTGCCTGCTGATCTGCATATAATCAGCACAAAATCATATGCCAATTGTACTTTTTGCTTGCAATAACAAAGCCTTTGGTGGATAATTATTTGTATCCAGTCTTGAACAGTGTTCAGTTAAGCTGCTGCAGCTGCTTGAAGAAACTAAAAAAACATAGTGAATGATTGATTAGATTGAACCATGACCCTATGTGTTTAGAAATGTAATTAGGTTTTTGTCGTACACGTAAAAAAAATGTAATACTTCATTTGAGTAATATATTTGAGTTGTATCATTATTTCTCCCAAAAAATGTCTATAATGACATTTCTTTTCACCAAATAGAATGGTTCAAATCTTTCTTTTTTATATTTCTATTGGCTTTTCAACAAATCTTTGCCGCGTTTTCACAAACCCAATTTATCCCCATGCCATGGAGCGCAACAAAGCATTGGGCAAGTATAAATTATTTCACACTTCGGTCCGATATGAATGAACTGTTTGACGTGTGCTTTTTCATACTGCTTCCTTCTGCATTTAGTCACTTCAAATCACAGCGAGCAACCCCACATTCTGCCTGCCTGGTGTTGACTTTTTTTTTTTTTTTTTTTATGATGAAGCTTTTGGCTGGTGGAGTGAATGGGAGCAAAGTAAACCAACATCTGTGGTTATGACATGGATGGGTGGAGGGAGGGAGAGAGAGTTGATGTGTGAAATCAAACTGGGAATTTGCTTTGTGTGTGACACTGACATATTTTCCCTGGGTTTGACAACCACTGGCCGTGTCATTACAGGAAACGTCAAACTCATCAGTGACGGTGTCAAGCAGCAGCAGGGAGGTCGTCCCAGGCAGTCAGCATCTAGACTTCAACCAAGAAAAGACGGTACGGAATAACGTGTCACTTTCTGTGGGCACGCACCTGTTTTACTAATGAGCTCAACGTGGAGGGGGGAAAAAATTGTAACAGCTGTTGCAATTAACTCAGAAATTGTAATTTATGTTTGCTCGTGTCGTTGTTAATTTTGGTTCAAACGTGGCATGCCATTTAGCGTGACAATCCACAGGTATTAGTGACAGTTTTGATTTTTCTCATTAGCGTTTTTTAAGTCTTCTGTTATTCCAAAAATGCCCAGGTATCATACATGGACAGTAACCTGGTATCAAGTTATGAAAACAACCAAAATGAAATAGGTAAATGGAATATTTTCTTGTCATATTTACTTCCTACAAAATTCCTGTCAGACAAATTAGAGGACACGCTTCACTTTGTCTTTTTATCCCTGTCAAATCTTTGTAGAGGAGTTTCCCAGGTACACGACAAAAGAACTCAGGGATCGCTTTGAAAAATCAATTGAAGAAGCTGCTCCTCAGAAGCCAGTGAAGGTAAGTCTTTGGTTCACAAATTGCATTATTAGAGAAATTTTTTTTTATTATTATTTTTTTCAAAATTTAGTTTTTTTTTTTTTTTTTCAAGAAAAGGGACAGTCTGTAAATCATTGGGTAATATTTCATTGAATTAACATCAACTTTTTGATTATGATATTCCTTTTTTTTCTGAGAAATTTCTTAAGGAGCCTTAAAAATAAATGGGAATTTCAGAAATGTTACGTTTCTTTACCATTCAGTGCGAATACAAGTATAACTGCAAAAGGTATCATAAATAAACATGAAGCTTTTTGGAAGGTTTTTATAGTTTCATGTTTATTTACCCATAAAAATGACTTTTGTTCCTCCAAAGATCGGACGTGACATCAATCGAGCTAAGTGGTCCTCAAATGTCGCACAAAGCACTGCAGTGACTAGTGAGGTTTATGAGGCATCTGGTACTGAATCAAAACAAGACATCACAGCTGCGCTAATGGATTATGAGGATTTCCCACCCCCTCCAGCCGAGGATTCTGACTATCTCCCCCCACCACCACCTGATTTACTCCAAATGCCATTAGACAATCACAGTATTCCAGGTGGCCATTACTCACCTGAGCCTCCAGAGCCTGTAAACACCAAGAACCCTCTGAGCAGAGAGGCTTACTTTAAACAGAGGGGCATGTTAGAGTTAAAACGGCTGTACAAGCACATCCATCCTGAGGTTCGTAAAAACATTGAGAAGGACTTCCACACTAACAACATCCAAAGTGAGAACATCGGGTTAGAGAGCAGGGAGTACTCCTACGAGGAAGTTGGTGACATCGCTGAAGAAATGAACGACGATGAATATGGAGAATGGGAGGAGATACTGCCAGGGGAGGTGCAAGCATTACGCTGGAAATTTGAAAATAAGCCACTGGACGATATAAAGGATGAGACACCTGTTGAGGACGACGATGACAAGAAAATAACACAGCAGGAAATCATTCTTGGCAAAGATGTGAGACGGACCGCTTGGATGTTTGAGACAAAGGCCATGGATGAGCTGGGCCCACAGAACTCCAACTCTACAGAATATAAAAACAAATTTAATAAATTTGACAAAGGTGGCGTCCGTGCTGCCACGTGGCTGTTTGAAACACAAACTATGGATTGTCTCAACAAAATGCATAAAGGTGAAGATTTAACAAAAGAGGTTGTGTTTACAGAGGAGGATGAAAATGCTACTATTTACATGATTGACAACAAGTACATGGAAAGCCTTGGGCACACAGAGACTATTGATGAGAGCCGTCTGCTGATCCTAAGGGCTGTACTGGAGGAAATTAATGGAGATGTAAAAACTGTAACAAGTACATTTGACACGCAGTTTAAATGCATAATTATGGGACAGTCAAGCCAAATGCTGGAGATTAAGTCAGTGCGCAAAATAGAAAGTGAATTAGGAAATTCCATTGCCTCACGTTGGCTTTTCGACACCCAACCCCTTGACTTGGAAAACATAGACACTACAAATCTAAAACTTGTATGCAGCCTGTCCATGGAGGACAGCAGTAAGGGGGACTGGGGCAGGTGGCTGTTTGAGATAAAGACACTGAAGTCTCTCACTGAGTGGGAAAGCTCCCAGACAGAGAAAATGGACATTGTCGGAACAGATGTGCGCAAACACTGCCTGACATTTGAAACTCAGCAAATTGATTCCCTGAAAGATGATTCCAATGCCAGACATCAGGGCATTGAAGAAATTATTGGGGGGAACGTAAGATCTGCACGGAACTTTTTTGAAAGCAGCCCACAAATAGCGAGAAAGAATTGCGCAGAGGTGGGAAAACTTAAGAAGACAACATTTAACGAAGAAATAAAGGGGGATGTCCGACACCAAAAGTGGCGCTTTGAAAGTCAACCTCTGGAGCACATAAGAGATGAGAAGAAAGAGGTCACGCGCACTGTGAACGTTGAAGAGGATTTCACACAAGAGGACGGTACGTGTTGCAAAGCAGATGTCCGCAAGAACTGTTGGGTGTTTGAGACACAGCCGATGGACACTCTCAAAGACGATGCAAATTCACGCTCTCTGACAAAAGAGGAAATAGTCTCAGGTAATGTGAAGTCAGCGAGAAATTATTTTGAAACAATACCAGCCGATGAATTGAAAGAACTTGCAGAAGTGGGAAAGCTTAAAAAAAGAGTTGCACTTGAGGAGGAAAAAGGTGACGTACGACATCAGAAATGGCGTTTTGAATGCAAGCCTCTGGAAGAAATTAGGGAAGAAAAGAAAGAAATAATTCGAACAATTGACTTGGAAGAAATCGATAAAGTGGACGTATCAAACTACAAACAAATCTTTGAGACTACAGATTTGAACAAATGGGATGAATCTCAAAAAATTATTATCGAGGGTGCGAAATCTGGCTCTGTGAAATCAAATAAAGACTTGTTTGAGTCTGATCAACTTTACGCCATGCAAGACAGTTCGGGACATTTCCATGAGGTGAAAACTGTGTGTCGGGAGGAGGTCGTTAAAGGAGACGTCACAACCTGCAAGTGGATGTTTGAGACACGGCCTATTGACCAGTTTGATGAAAGTATAAACAAATACCAGATTATCAAAGGTATCTCTAAACAGGAAATGGAATCTGGAGATGTAAAAACTGCAAAGTGGCTGTTTGAAACCCAGCCTCTTGACGCCATTAAGTACTTTAGTAATATTGAAGATGAAGAAACAGTGGTGACAAGTCAAAGTCAGGACATAATGAGGGGAGATGTGAAAACCTGTAAGTGGCTGTTTGAGACGAAACCAATGGATGTTTTGTATGAAAAAGTGGAGTTAAAGGGTGAATCTGAAGAATTGCACAAGGGAGATGTGAAAACCTGCACATGGCTCTTTGAGACGCAAGCCCTCGATACAATCCATGATGAAACCGAGACAGTACTGAAAACGTGCACAGTGAATCAAGATGACATTACAGGGAAAGATGTGAGAACAGCCTGTTTTCTCTTTGAGACCGAGAAGCTGGAGAACCTCACTGGGGAGGAGGAGAGTGGCGCTTTCAAGCGAGTTACACAGATTGACATTGCATCAGGAGATGTTTCAAAAATGAAGTATGTTTTTGAAAATCAAACATCTGATATCATGACTTCAACTTGTGAGAAGGAGATGCAAAAGCTCAGGAGGGTTCAGAGTGAGGATATACAGAAAGGAAATGTTGACACCTGCAAATGGCTTTTTGAAAACCAATCCATTGACACAATCCATGATAGCCAGGAGGAGGAATCTATAAGGGGACGCACAGTTATTGATGTACAAGGGGGAGATGTGGACAAGGGGCGCTTCATTTTTGAGAGGTACTCACTAGATGAAATCCATGATGAGACTGACAGTGACATGATGAAATTTAAAAGGATTGTATGTGACACAGAAGAAAAGGGTGATGTGAGAAATTACACCATGATGTTTGAAACACAGCCACTTTATGCTATTCAGGACAAAGAGGGACATTACCATGAAGTTACTACTGTCACAAGTGAGGAGGTGTCAAGTGGAGATGTTGTGGGAACACGGTGGTTGTTTGAAACCAAACCTCTAGATGCTATCAAGGACACAAATGAAGTTTATATCATCAAATCCGTCACACAGCAAGATGTGCAAAAGGGAGATGTCACCTCAGCCAAGTGGAAATTTGAGACACAACCTCTTGATAGGATTGCAGCAGAAAAGAAGCTACTGATAAAGACTGTTGATGACATTCAAGGAGGTAACGTCAAGATCAATACGCAACGCTTTGAGTCTGACGATTTGTCACAGTATTCAGTGAGAACGGTTAATGTAAGTGAAATTCAAAAAGGTGACGTTAGGACTGCAAAGTGGAGATTTGAAACCCAGTCCATTGATGCAATAAGAAGCATGAGTGCTGAAAATTTGATCGAGACTGTTAAAATGGAGGACGTCGTGAAAGGAGACGTCAAACATTCAGTCTGGATGTTCGAGAAAAACCCTCTGGACCATATCAAAGAGGTAGATGAGAGTCAGGAAACGGTTGTCGCTCAAGAAGAAATTCCAAAAGCTGATGTAAAAACAACAACATGGCTTTTTGAAACCACACCATTTGATGATTTTAATGAATCAAAAATTGAAAAGACTGAAATCTTGGGAAAGAGCGTCAAGGGAACTCTTGAGGAGCTGTACAGTCAGAAAATGGTGAGGTCAAAGGGAATACTGATTGAAGCTGATGAAATCGGCGACGTAAGGATGGCAAAATACCAGTTAATGAATCAGCAGGAGCCAGAGATTCAAAGAGAGGAAGTGATCAGAGGAGATCTACAGACTATTATGATGAATTTACTAAACAGACAGGATAAAAATGAGCGACAGATAGTCGTTGATTCAGAGGAGAAGGGTAATATTAGCTCAACGGTGCAGCAGCTATTCAATCAAGAGAGAGACAGCCGAGGTAAACAGGAGGAAATATTACGAGGTGATATACAGGAAGCCATAAACAACCTCTTCAACACAGATAGCTCAGAAAAACATGGAATACTTATTCAGGAAGATGAAAAAGGAGACGTACAGATGACAATATACTCCCTTCTCAATCAACATGAGAATGTTAACACTGAAAAGGAAGACGTTGTGAGAGCTGATATCAGAAGTGTTTTAAAGAAACTGTCAAGTGCAGACAAGATGGATGAGTCCGTGAAGATAAAGGTAGGGGAGACTGAAAAAGGACACGTCAATTTCTTTTCCACATGCATTGAATCTGGGTCACTTGACTTTTTGAAACAACTTCATCTAGAACCTGAGGAGAGCTCTTCTGCGAAAGCGCAAAAAGAAGAGATTATTGGTGGCAATGTTAAGGATACAAAATTTATCCTGAGCCATAACCAAATGCAAATTGAGCGCACTGTTGAGGACGTGATACCTGGGGATGTTCACAACACAGTCAAAGTTTTCATGACAGAGCCTGGTGTCTCATTAAACAATGTCCAAAAAGAGGAGATAGTCAAGGGAGATTTAAGAGCTGCTTTACATTCTCTGTCTGAATCTGTACATCAGACAGTAGTTGTAGAGAAAGAGGAGGTGGTGAAGGGCAACATACCAAAGGCTCTGAGGCATCTGGAGAAGGCCCAGAAGCGCACCAAGGAAGTGGAGAAGCCTGATATCATACCAGGAAACATCAGGGGGGCTCTACGATCTCTTGAGAAATCGGCAACATCCAAAGCTAAAGTTGATGCTGAGGAGTTAGTCGCTGGAGATGTGAGGGCCACGATGAAATCTCTAGAGCTCGCACAACAAACCGTGAGGGAAGTTGAAAAGGAGGAAATCGTAAAGGGAAATATTCACACAGCGATGCAAAACTTACAAGATGCCTCAAGTGAGAAGAAAACTTATCACCAAGATATTGATGTGCAGGGAGATGTCAGGGGAACAATTCAGCTGTTCATGGAGCCTCCACCTTCACCAAGAATGCAAAGGAGTCCAAGCCTTGAGCGTGAAGTGAAGGGTGACGTTAAGATGTCCATTAAGTCACTGTATGAGACGCAGGAACAAAGCCAGTTGGAGAAAGAAGAGGTAATCAAGGGTGATGTTAAAGGCACCATTAAATCCCTGATGGAGACAGCGGAGCGCCAAACTCCCAAAGTCCGGGTTGGAGCATACAGGAGAGTTAAAGTCAAACAAGCGCCTCCTGTCAAAAATCTAAATGTTGATGCGCAGAGAAACATACAAAAGATCAAAACTGCTACTGTGGTTGAGACATCACAAGAAAATCAGTCCATTAATGAAACCCAAACGGCAACGAACACAGTGACACAATCCTCTCAACAGTCGACGACATACGAACATAAAACCATCACCCAAAAACACGGAATCAAAACAGTGAAAACAGAGTTTCGGAATCTGAAATCTGGCGGGCGGGGAGGGAAAAGGGTAGACAGAACTAAAGTGAAAACGGATGTTTACATTATAAAACCACAGTCAGCAGAGCCTGATTTACCCCTTCCTCCTCCACCAGTTGTGGAAGCTGAGCTTCTTCCCCCACCACCAACACCCCCCCCTCCCCCTCTTCCCACTACAGTCGATTCAGATGCTGATCACCTCCCTCCTCCCCCACCACCTCTCCCCAGTGAGCAAGACTTTCTCCCTCCTCCTCCATCTCAACAAGAACTGGAAAGAATCCCGGTGCAGGTAATGAATCCAACAAAAGCAAAGAAGATGACAGTTAAAAAAGTAAAAGCCCCAGCTTTGCACCAAGTCCCCAAACTGGAGTCTAAGGTGGAAGTAAGTGGAACACAACAAGTTAAAGTAACATCAGAGAAAGTAGAGACTGGGCAAAAAACACAACATGTGAAAAAGACAACAGAGAAGGTGATGGAAATGAGTCAAAACCAATCCAAGGTCACTTCCACACGATCAAAGACTGTTTCAAGTGTAGTCCTCCCCGAGTCACCCCAACCATTGAAAAGAGTGATCTCACCCATGAAATTCACACCTCCACCATCCCCCCCTCCTGCCATGAGAGGCAAATCAAGCAAATTCACCACCCCTCTAATAAAAGCAGAGGAAAAGTTCAGAAAGATGAGAGAAGAAGAACACACTACGATAACAACATCAGCTCCCACTCATATACATGACTCAGTTTCAGCAGCCCTTGAAACGCTGTCTATGGAGCACACAAACAATAATCCAACCATTATCTCAAACCAGAACGCTCAAATAACAGCTTTGAAAGCCGATTTCGCCCAAGGCCATGCTAGTCATGAAAACACGCTGACTGATACTTCAATTATGTCTACTACTGCACAGAAGGTTGTTTCTAATGAGTCTTCTAAGATCGTCTCCTTTCAGAAAACATCCTCGACCTCTGCTGTTAGGCAACAGATGCATACAACAGTTCAGAAAACCGTTGTATCCACACAGTCAGGTGCATCTGTCAGTTTAGAGAAAGTCCAAACCTCAAACACTGATGTGGCAAAAGCAGACAAGACTGTTGACAGAAAAAAGGATTCAAAAACTCCAAAAGCCAAGAGCATCAACAAAGCGGAAGATAAAAAAGACGAAAAAACAGCTGTACAGATGGTAAAACATGAAATCTCTGTCACTGCTGAGAATGTGAAATCCAGCGAAGTACTGTCTAAAGGCAAGAAGGCTGCTGATAAAGAACCCAAAATACCCAATAACCTTCAACCTTCCAAAACAGAAACAGTTTCTTCAGATAAAACCGCGAAGGAGTCCAAATTACCACAGCTCGAAAACACAAATAAAAATGATCATTCTCTTACAAGAAGCCAAGGGAGAGTACCTGATCAGTCTACGCAAACAGTTGCTGCCAACGCAAATGGAAAAACAAGCAAACAAAATCAGAAGGTGAAAAAGAGCAATAAACAGGAAAAGCAAGAAGAGACGAAGTTCTTCAATGAAAGGGTAGAAAAAAGTGTTTCACAAGATCAGAAGGTGGAAGATAGAGGTGTGAAAGTGATTAGTCAGTCTGGAGATGTGAAGACGGAGATGATACAGGAGATCAAAGTTGCTGCCTGTCCCGGAACCTCCTCAGCTCCTGTTGTTACTGAAATGATAACAGAGACCCAACAAGAAACTCCAACTACGACAAAAAAGAAAAAGAAGTCAAAAAAGTCAAAAGGTGTTTCACCGCCAGGTCAAAGTAAAGATGTTTCAACAGAAGTAAAGTTGGAGTCTACAGCCATCAAGACCGTTACATCTGACAAATCCATACAATCTAAGAGCACAACTGTCGTTTCTAAAACCCACAAGAGTTTAAAAGAAGAGCACATTCAAGTCACAGTAGATGGCGCTGCCTTCAATAGCAAGGATCTGCGGCAGCAGAATGAAGTTCAAAAGCAAGTGAGTGCATCTGAGAACAAGAGAGCAGTGCCAGAGGAACAAACAGAAGAAAGCAAAGCTGCCCCAGAAAAACCTACAAGTCTAGAGAGAATAGGAAAAGATAAAGGATCTCTGGTGAAGGGTAAAGATAACGAGACAAGAGAGAAGCAAAGGAGTGATTCAAATTCTGAGAAGGACGTTTCTGGTGCAACGAGAATATCCAAGATCAGCATTGGCTCGGCCAAAGTCGAGAGCCAACAAATTAAGAAGACTATTCAGGACTATAGCAGGGACGATGTGGGTCACATCAAGCTTCTCGACATCCGGACACCATCGCCTTTACTCAGAATGCGTTCTCCCTCACCAACGTTTATCACCATTGAGTCCACGAGGAGAACCGATTCACCCCAAAGAGTAACTCCATCTCCCACTCTGCTACATCGGCCACCCACTCCTCCAACTCCTCCCCCACGTAGATGTGAGACACCGTCACGCATTACTAGAATTACACCTTCCCCGACTTTTGACAGAGCAGAAAATTTGGCTCGATTGAAAGACACGACGGCCAAGCTTTCACGCGGCGTCACGCCACCTCCTCTTCTCTCTCAGCAACAAATATCAGAGAAGAAATCAGAGATTGTAGAATCTCCAGCATCATTCCAACGGCAAATCAAGGTTGAGTCCCAAGTTGTTGATGTTCCACAGTCATCGTTTGAAAAGTCCGTAAAGACTTTTTCTGAGGAGGCTCACATAGAGGATGAACTTACTAAAATATTACAGGATTTAAATGCAAAAGAAGCAAAGAATTGGGTTGAAACAAAGCAAGACAAAGACCTTGATACCAACTCAGAAGTACCGGAACCTTCAGCTGCATCTGTCAAAGAGAAAAAGGAGTTTTTCGAAGAAGCACAGAAGGCTGAAGTAAACAAGACCTACGTGAGAAAGGAGCCAATATCTATACCTGAACGACTTGGCCCTGACTTGGAGGAAAACGTGTTGGAAAATGACAAAGAAATGGATGAGTTTATCACAGATGATCTGTCTTGTCTTGTAAACACATTTGAATCCAAAGAAGAAAAGATACATCTCGGTAAAGAGATAATCCCACTAACAGAACAGCTCCAAGCTGACACTAAAAGCACAGATCGTGTTGAGAAGGAAGAGGATTTCTTGAAAGAAAGAGTGCCAACATTTGACTTCCAAGTCATTAAAAATATTTTTGGACAGGGTGAGCAAAGCTCCTCATTTAGAGAGGAGGGAGGAAAGGATAAGGAGGAGCTCCAATCAAGCCTGAGTGAAAAAACAGTCAACACTTCAAAGCTGGAAAAGACTCAAGGGACAAAAGAAAACTCCCGGCAAAACACTCCCCTCCCTGTTACAAAATATGAGGTAGAAGCAGCGACATCAGATCCAACAGGTTTCTCTGAAGCCAAGTCCATCACGAAGCATTTCTCAAATGTGGATGAGTTTGGTAACCAGGTCACTGGAACGAGGACAGCTGTCACTATGCACTCAGAGAGTGTCACCACCAACCAGGCACCGTTCTCCTACGCTGACGTGGTAAAACGAAAATCAATGCCGGTGAGGCGAACAGAGACGTCGGATGAAGACGCCACGGAGAGGCTGCTGCGGAACTTTCACGAAACCTGGACGGAGAGCGAGGCCGTTTTCAAAAGTCTTGGCTACACCATTTCTGAAGAGTCATCCTCCCAAGTCACGTCCCATCAGATGTTCTCATCTGGTAAAAAGGAATTCAGCATGAAACGGTCATGAACGGCATGGACTGACAATGATTGGACAAACGTGCTGTTGTGTTGCTTTAAAGGAAGCAAAATCCAAGGTTTTGCTGTTTGAGTGTGATACGCCTGGTACTAACCAATGACTGTTTTTCCCGAAGGATTCCATAATTTTCCGAAATATAGCATAATATCCCAAAGGATACTCCCAAGGGATTAATAAAGTTCTATCTATCAATTTTAATCTATCTATCTCTGTTCCTTTTGGCTAAAAAAATGGCACAATAATGTACTGTGAATTTTTTCAATACAATCAAAAGAGTTTGTCAAAATTTTTTTTTTTTTTTTTTTTTAAGAAACATATCCATCAAAGGCAAGTAAGACTTTAAGGTTGCTTTTAAGGATAATCAGCATTTGAACTGCTATCATCTTGGAATCCTACCATCCAGACCCTGAGATGTTTGAGCATTTGTGATAAGAATAAATAAATAATTTATATCGAAAAACTCCATTAAGTTTATCTGCGTAGTATAGCTGCCCACACTTAAACAAACGCATTAGCATGAGTTGGAAACTTTTTAATATTAAGCATTGGACTGCTGTGTACTAACACTACATTCATAATGAAAACTGCAATAAGCCGTTTTGCTTCGCATTGTTTCACCTAGAGTTAAATTGGATTGAAATGTTGCATTTTCTATACAGCCATGCATAAATGAAACGCAAATGAAAAAAAAAAACAACAATGAGCAATTTGCATTTTATCTCCGTCGAACAGGTTCGAGTTCCGAAGTCAGAGCTGTGCACGTTATGTCGGAGGAGAGCTTATCCAATGGATGCTGTGATAGTGGACAAAAAGAAGTACCATAAGTCCTGCTTCTTCTGTGAGCACTGCAAAAATAAATTAAGGTAAATATGACACCTTTTCTCAATGATGGTCCAGGGGAATCTTCGGAAAAAAACATTTTCATTTCATTTTAGTGATTATGTGACGTTTATACACAGCATATATGTTGTACACACCTTTACCTTTCTGAATTTCTCCTTTCTTTTGTAGCCTAGGAAATTATGTCTCTCTCAATGGACACTTCTATTGTCTGCATCATTACAAACAGCTTCTAAAGTCCAAAGGGATCTACGATAATGGACCTGAGCAGAAACCGCCTGCAGGAACTGGTGGACTTATCCCCTCGAATGAGAAACTTGAATGGAGACATTCAATGGGCAGCATAAGTTCTGTGGACAAAATACACACTGAAAACAATCTGGCGAAAGCATTTGATGACAGCAAGCTAAACAGCAACAAAATCTCCATAGTCTGGCCCCCACACTCTGATCCCCCCAAGACAGCATTTAAAATAGAAGACGACATCCAGGTGGTCAAACCCCACTGGCCCCCTGGAGTCACTGCACCAAAATCCCCTCAGCTCCAACACAGGAAAGCTGTTCCAAGAAGTGTCCTCTAAAGTAATGTTGCATGGTGAAGTCAAATAAATCAATGTTAAAGGGATTGTGCCGTTTTACGAAGACTGTGGAAAAAAAAAAAAAACACTGTGCAACAAAGGTTCCGTAAATGTACATAGAGTAGAAGGAAGTGTATGGTTGAAGGTTGGAGTGTAAAGTGCATTCAGGAGAAAGGAAAAAAGTAACGTGAGAAATGATGGACGGTTTTAGAAAAGCAGGTTGTAAAGGTAGATTTTAGACATGTGGTGGATGGAAGTTGACATGTAATAGTGAGGCACGGGGTTTACCAATGCCTGGTTGTACATTTGTTTACTATTATTTTTATTTCATTTAGAAAAAAAAACATTTTTCTGGGTTGAAGGAACTTCTTAGAATCAAAAAAAAAAATTTTTTTAACCACGAAATTAGGTTTGACTCATTGCTCAAAGGTCCAACTCGGTAGTATCCTATAAAAATGAACATTTTTACAAACATTTTCCCCTTTTTTTTCATGTCAAACTATTTTCTGTTTTTACTTTAATTGGTTAATTGTACAATTCACTCTTTTTTTTTGGGTTGTTAATGCATGATGGTGGTTCTGTTCTTCTATTGTAATTTTTTTTTTCAGATCTTTTACCTGTCAACAACATTTTTGCATTTACCTTTTTAGCACCTGGTGTGCAGACTAAAAAAAAATTACATTGAAAGAATTTTATTATTAATATTGAAGTATATAATATTAAATACGTGGATCAACAATAACCACCTTTGTACACCTCTGGACATTTGTGTCCTATTTTGAAAAAACTATTTTGCAAGAAAGATTTTTCTTTTCTTTTTTTTTTTAGATTAGATGCTCATACCTTACTTTGTACAAGGATATTCCTGACGTGTCACACTGTCGGGCTGGTCCACTGTCTTTATTGCTGATTTGAGAGCAATAAAAATGTTGAATTTCACTGTTTGGGGGGTTTCTTTGGCCACACAGGTGCTGTATGTTTAATGGGAATCTCTGTTCATCCATATGAAACACCAGCTTCATGGAGCTTGTCAGATGTGTATCAGGTAGAGGCAGCCGACGGGCCGACAGCAGGCAGGGTCAGGCCAGTCGCTTCTTTTCTCACTGTCACTGTAATCTCCTTTAGATACTGCCCCCACCCCTCGGGGGGATCTTGGAGCTCAGGCTGCATGTGTGTCTTCAGCTGGCGACTGATGGTATGCAGGGAAAACCTGAGACAGAGCAGTAAAACAAAGACAGATGAGGGACAGTCACAGCACAGGGAATATGTCACAGCAACGAGCTGAAAAAGTAAGTAGTGAATGACTTTCGGGACAGTTTTAAAAAAGCAGTTTCCTTATTAACTTTCTTTTTCCCCAGTGTGTAACTTTATCCAATCAGTAGATGAACTGTATACTAGAAAAGGACAAAGCAACCAGTCCATGGTGTTGTCCTGGGGTTAAAAGTCATCCTGTTTGTAAAAGTGGTTTAAGTTAAATCTCTGTAAGTAGATCGTTAATGAGTAACACTGACCTCAGTGGTCAAAATGAGTATTAACTTGTATTATCTTATTCTGGGAATAGCTTTTACATATATGCATATTAGATATTGGTTAATATATAATAAAGGCTATGGGCTTTTTAATATACATGCATATATGTATGTATATTTACAATGACTTTTTAAAAGATATACAAAATATAAATACATATACAATACAGTTACCATAATATACAGTTCTAGATGGACTGTTAATACCAGTTAGGAAAAATAATAACAGATTTGAATCTGATGAACTGATTTTTTTTTTCTTTAATTTCTGTTTAAATTTAAGCCACATACTTGTGTTTGGGCACTTATTATAAATCACAGCAGAGATTTTTAAGCTTTCATTTTTATTTTCTCATATTTCTTTTTCACAAGATTTCAAAACATCATTTCAATTAAGAATGTCAATAATGTGATGAGGTTTTAAAGCTACACAGCTTTGCAGTTTTAGGTTCAGGAATCGAGGATCTCAACACAATCTGTGCAACAACTTCGATGGCACTGAAAGCACTGCAGGTGGGTCAGAAATGTATATATATTTTAATAATATTTATCTCAAATATCATATATTGGATAATCAATATGATTCTAATGACTAAAAAATACGATTTACAGGTATTTAATATTTTAGGTAGCTACATCCAGGCCAATCATATTAAACGATACAATCATTAATTAATCTTGGTCCATTTATCCATTGCCATAGTCTCCACCACAGCCACCCAAATCACACTTCACCATACTGTGCGGGTGGTAAGGCCATTGGAAGCTGTGTGGGGATGGTGCTCAGTGGCAACCTGGCAGTCTGTGGATTCGAACCTAAAACCTTACATACACAAGGCTGCCTCCTCAACCGCCACTGACCAAAATAATAGTAATATACAGGGTAGTGGTACATAGCATTTAATAGACGGACTTATTGCTGGGTTTCCAATGTAAAATTAATAATATATATAATGTTACCTAATTTTTTTTTTCATTGGGTGTTTTTTTTTATTGGTCAATCCTAAAGCCCTGATTTGTGCAGCAGTGGCCAGGCACTTTAGGAAGCAAACTAGTGCTGCCAGGCCTCAGGTTCAAATCCACCAGCAGCCAGGTTGGGACCAAGGGCCCTGAGCAAGCATTGTCCTGAACGATGTAACTTCCAGTGGACTCACCACCCACAAGAAGGCTTTCAGTATGGCACAGTGTGATTTGGGTGGCAGTCAAGGAGACTGCTGCCTTTTGTGACCTGGCGACGGATAAGAGGACGAAAATGAATGATATTAATTCCCCAGATTCAAGTTATTTCCATCTGGAAAAAAAATCAACATTACTGATCGGAGAGAATGGAAAACATGTCCAATTGCTATCAATTCTTTAGTAAATATTTAATTTGTCCCACAGTGTGATTGAGATGGGGACCTTTTGGACATGTCGCCCATGTTTGGACGTCCTTTATAGCCAGTAAAGATAAATGCAAACATGTTTGTTGTGTGTTTTCTTGTTAAACAATCCAATACCATGTGACATTTCTGTGTATACTCAGTGTCAGGGATTGTGCTCCAACCCCGGGGCTGAACGTATGTCCTGTTGTAAACACTCAGCAGGAGTTAACTGGAAATTCTCCCACAGTCTGGGAGACAACCTACATTGCTGCTCCTGCTATGGTGCGCTCGGCACTTTCTCTCTTTAAGCGGATTGGTGAGGTCTCTATCGGATTAAAAGGTGATTGGCCGTCTGTGTGTCGTCAGGCGTCACGTCAGCCCAGTTCCACTACCATCATTTTTCCTCCTCCCCGGTCGAATAAGAGTGCTGGGCTGAAGGATGCTGGAGCAGAGTAGCGGCGCATCATCAGGACCACGAGTGGAAGGATGGAGCCGCGCCGTGAGGTAGGAACAACAGCACTGATGTCCTTCTGTCTTTGTCCTCCACTCACTCTGCCTCAGTCTCACTCCTGCACGAGACGCCGGTCTTGATAAACGCGGTTCTACTTTTTGTTTTTCCTGCAATTTCTGCAGCGCTGGAAGCTCCGGCTCCCAGAAAACAATCTGCTCGGTCCTGCTTAACGATTTTAGCGCGCGCTCATGCGGAGCTCTCCGGCTGACCTGGCTCTCAGTGATCAGAGCATTAGTCTGCGCTGGTATCAGCCCCGTCTGTCTGGATACTGAGATGATGCAGCTACTTTGGCTCACTCACTGATCTCCGTCCTGTTCGGCCAGGGCTGTCACCTCTGCACCCACGCCTGGACGTGGACGTGTTGATGGATGGTGCTGATGGATAGATCGCTCCAGAGTATCCCACTCAACTTTGGCTTTTACCCCTTTTTACTTTAATTTCTGTTATAATAATAATTTTAAAATTATATTTAAATCAAACAAAAAAATCTCCATCCCTTCTTTGCAGAATTTCAATTATTATTCTATGTTTTTTTTTGTTTTATTTTATTTTTTATGTTATATACTGATTTTTTATATATACTGAATATATACTGTATTTTTATTTCATTTAGTTGCAAAAAAAAGTCTCGTAAATTTTTGTTAGAACAATAATCGGAGGAAAAACCGTAGCATTTCTGTTGCTTAGAAAACCTAAGGTCATGGACTTGTCTTGTCCTCCACTTCTCGTGTTTGTTTCCTGGAAAACAACAGACAAACAGAATTGTCCCCTCCCTGGTGAGGTTTATGAAAAAAAAAATGTTATTTATAGCAGGAATTCATCATGTTGACATCATATAGCTCAGCTGAGTATTGTGATTCAGTGTGTTGGTGTTTTATTTCCATTGCAGTCATTGGTTTTATTTGCTTCGTGTGACTATAAGGGACAGTAAAGACTGTGAGTGGGGGGGTCCATTTGGTTTCCTGTCCATTTGTCTGAATGGACCTGCAGATGTAGTCGTGATGAAAGTGATGGGTTATGGATGAGATTGAGAGTTGCTGCGTCGTGAGGTCCTTCTCACCGCTGAGCTTTGTTGTCCTGGCGGTTCAGACAGAAGGACTGGAGTGTTTTTTAAAGCCTTCGCGTCTCCTGTTTGAAAGAGTACTGACCTAAAGTCAGTGTGACACATCAAGTACAAGCTCTTAGCACTTTGGCTGCAGACAGAGTGACACTGGAGGACAGAGGATCGATTCACTGGGAGCGGAGTAGTTACAGTAGTGGAGCCAGAAATAAAAGATGTCTGAGGAACCTTAGAGAACGTTGACACAGACCAAACTGAACAGAATCCAAGTTCATCGTAAGGAAATAAAGGACCATGTAAACAATAACTAGGTTTGGAAAGCAAATAATCTTGGTCCTTTCACTTGTTTTCCCATTTGTCATTTAGTCCAAAAAAAACCCCTTCTTTAATATACGGTACTCATTTTCTTCAGCAGAGTGTTATTTCAAAATAAGAGATTTTCTAAAATAAAACACATGCTCAAGCACATTTTGACCACATTTCGACCCATTCAGAATGGGTCCGCGACCCACTTCTGGGTCCGGACCCACCAATTGAGAATCACAATGAGAAAAACAATGAACACATTTTGCCACTCCTTGTGGTATGTATAGTAGCTGTAGCTGTTGTGCTACACCTTGTATTTTCCTTATAAACAGCAACATCTCACCAACTTCTGTAGCAGCAGATGGTTTAGTTTGACTTAGTTTTTTGTTTATATTTGTGTTGCAAATATACAGTACCGTGAGAACTCACCTGGGTGTCATGTGATTGCAATCATCAATTAAAGACGCACCAGCTCAGATTCTTCTTTTTTTTTAAATCTTAACTTAGAAAAGTTGAATAATACCATTCTCTACAGTTGTATGATATAAAAAAAACTGTGTTTTTATTAGTTGAAATTCTTCTATCAGTATATTTTAAACAAATTACTAAATATATATATATTATGTGTGTGTGTTTATATATATATATATATATGTAAATAGGCCAATTTTTGGCGTCCCGAAATTGGCTTGCAACCCCAAGGTTGGAACACACCGCCCTTGATATTTACCTTTAGTGGTAGAAGTGGATGGAAAGCGAACTCTCTGTCATTGTGATGGGACACCACTAGACTCAAGGAAATTTGTCCTCTGCATTTAACCCATCACCAAAGTGAACAGTGGTCAGTTTTAATCGTCCAGGGAGCAGAGTTGGACGATGCCTTGCTCAGTGGACACCAGTGGTAACTGGGGCATTGATGGAGTCAAACTTGGAACCCTCTTGACCGAAGTCCGCTTCCTTAACCACTGCCCTATACATTATTTCATGTCTAATATATTTTGACATATTTAAAGCATTCACTTTCTATATGTCAACACATGTCTTTACAAAAAACCAAGAACTTCATCCCGCGTTTTGTTGGTAGGTTTGCTGCTTTCATTAGATGGCGGCGCCACCAGGTGTCAGCCCATTAACAACAGCGAACTGTCTCATCCGTCATGCAGGAGACGGATTGGAAATAATGTGGACGGGTAGAATTCAGTTAAGGAGGATCTGTCTGTCCTGCTGCCAACGCTGGGAAATTTCACTTCACTGTCCTGATCCGACACTAATCTCCTCTTTAACATGATGCTTTGCATTACATGTCCATTGGCCGATGCAGTGAGCGGCAATTTGAGGCAGACTGGTGCTGCAGACCTGTGCTTCTACCATCACTGCATGTCTGTCTCTGTCTCTGTCCTTCCTCCTCTGACTGCTCTTCTTAATCACATTCCTACTTGGTATAATTAGTCTTTGGAGCCTTAAACCTTAATCCCTGGTTTGACTCTGCTGCTTCTGCTTAGTCAGTGTTGCCTCTGCAGTCGCTCTGGGCTCCATGTTCACCTTGGTCAGGTGTCTGTGCTTCGCTCACATGTTGAGAGAAACACTTTGAATAATGATTACTTTGCTTTATGTTGTTTTTATTTAATTTAACTAATTAATTAACTAATTAAAATGATCTCAAAAGGGTTTATTCTATTGTTTATCATTTCAGTAACCAGATATCTATAATTCCTGAAGAGTACAGCCTGTCTGTCTGTCTGTCTGTCTGTCTGTCTGTCTGTCTACCTACCTATCTGTCTATCTATCTATCTATCTATCTATCTATCTATCTATCTATCTGTCTGTCTGTCTGTCTGTCTGTCTGTCTGTCTGTCTGTCTGTCTGTCTGTCTGTCTATGTGTCCGTCTGTCTGTCCGTTTCTCCATCCTTCTGTCTGTCTGTCTGTCTGTCCATGTGTCCATCCGTCCGTCTACCAACTTGAACCAATCAGGTGGTGTGATGTCATATTTGCACTTTTAGCACACTCACTTTTTAGCACATCATATAGAGGTTTCCAAACATTTTTTTCTCCAGCGCCTCCTGTTGGTAAAACAGATTGTTGTTATTCTCCCTCTAAACATTTAACCTAAAATTACAGAATTTAAAGCCCCAGAAACCAGATTTTTTTTATAAAAAATAAAATTGACTCATAAAACACACAAAAAAAACTTTGGTGCAGAAGTGGTGGCTCAGTGGTTAAAAAAGCAGCACGGGTTCTGAAAGGCTTCAGGTTTGAATCCACCAGTTGCCAGGTTGCCACTGAGGTACTGGATGTGGATGAGGACAAATGAATAAAAGTGCACCGAGTTACATGCGTCAAACTCATGGCCCGGGGGCCAAATATGGCCCGCTGAGTTATCTTATTTTTTTCTCTCTTTACCTCATTGTTTAGAATTATTTTTATCCTTCATTATAGCTTCATTATAAAGATACACTGGCTTTGAACCAATTATAAATGAACTCAACAAACTGCCAGATTTTTTTTAATGTTTGGTTGAAGGTTCTGTTTTCTTATTTTTTTATTTATTTACCAGAGGTTTATGTTATTCAGAAACAAAAAAACAAACTTCAGGAGAAGACGCTGCTGCAGCGACAATAACTAAAGGTAATTCAATCCCATTAGTCCATTAAAATGATGTATTAAAGTTTCTATAATCATTGCATAATTGTCGTACAATAATAAAGCGATTATGGCCTCATAATGCTAATCAAAACGTCAGGTAATTTAGAGGTTCCCAACCCTGAGGACAAGCGTCCATTATTCTCTTTGTGTCGTCCCTTTGGTAAAGTGTAGAGGGAAAAGTCTTGTCCTCCTACCTCTGCTGTCTGGCTGCTTCTTATTCCAGGGTGGTCTCTTCTGTCTTATCTCACCGTTATCTCCTTTCTTCATCTGCTTTCACGTGAAACCCTCAGCATCCGGTCTTCCATCAGCCTGGAGGAGCACACGTTACTCTGCTGCTGCTGCTGCTGCTGCTGCTGCTGTGTTGACCAGAGCCTCTGTGGTCACACACACCAGTCACTAATGCTTTTATCTCCAGGCTCCTTGTGGGTCTGAACCATCAACCTCCAGTCAAGCATGCTGTCTGTACTGTAACTGTGTCGGAGCAGTAACATTCTTTACTCTTTCTATCCCTGCTTGGACACGAGTCAAGGAATCTGCCTTTGAAAAAGGAGTTGTAACAGATCGCTGTGATTGTTTTTCCTACTTTGGTCTTTTACCCGAACAGATTTTGCTCTCGGTGTTTAATTGAAGGTTCCCACTCGTCTGACGTGTTGTCTTTTAGCAGGAGAAAAGAATCCACTTTAAGTAAATGTGTGTTTTGGACAACCTCAGATGATTAAAACGTCCCCTGGTTATGTGGAAATCACTGAAAAACGTGACCTGATGTGGTGTCTGAAGATGGACCAGCTGAGTAGTTCAGAACCTTTTGGAGATCCATTTTTCATTGGAGTAGAGTAGAAGAGTAGATTTGGCGGTAGGGGGATTCAAACCTGCGACGTAGTGGACCCAAGTCCGCTTCCCACTCAGCCACCACCTATGGGGGAAACACACTTTTTAGAGTAGCTCCAAAAACCAAAAGTCTTTTACTTTAGTAAGTTTAGTTTAACTTTAGTTTTCTACTATAGATAATAAGACAGTCTCCTTCTCTGTGGCTTGGGATTTTGCTAAAGAACTATCTGACGCATTACTGCCACCTTGTGGTTGAGGCTGCTTTGCAACCAGGGCTTCAAACTTCAAGAGTTCAAGGAACGAAAGCTGGAAACTGTTGGCATTTTGCATGGAAGAGAAACGAAACCAGAAAACTGTTCACAAACTTGAAAATTGAATACAAACGCTGGTCTAAAAATAATGTTTACAGGTTAGTACTGTAATTATTTTGTTCTTTACAAAATGCTGTGTAGCACTCGTAGCATTCTAACCAATTCAGGGACGTCACTTTCTTGGTGGATCTCTCCATCTTCTACTCTAACTCCAACTACCTCCATGTCCTCCTTCACTGCATCCATCAATCTCCTCTTTGTCTTCTCCCTGGTAGCTGCATCTCTGGGATCATTCTTCTACCAATGTATCCACTGTCCCTCCTCTGAACATGTCCAAACCATCTCAATTTGTCTTCTCAAGCTTTGTCTCCAAACCTTCCTGTCTGTGTTGTCCCTCTAATCACCTCCTTCCTGATCCTGTCCATCCTTGTCTCTCCTAAAGAGAACCTCAGAGCTTTTCAACCTCTCATTTTTTATATTATCGACTAGGAAGGAGATTAATTCTGTACAACTGCGAAGTCTGAAAGGGTTAATTCTTTTGTTGTTGGGAAGAACTTTTAAAATGTTCACACCCTAAAGCCAGGAAGCTGGGGTTTGCACCTGCAACCCTGTGTCAAGTAATTCTATTTGTTTTTTTGTTTTTTTTTGCTGCTGCTGCAATGTTTTTATTGTTATTTTTTTTACATTTTCATTCCAGCTGCAATGAGTCAGCAGCTGATGAAAGACTAATCAGATTAATATTCAGCAGCTCTGCTTTAAGGTCACCTTATTGCATTCAGAATTCAGGAAAAAACACAGGAAATGTTTCCATTTTCAGCATCTCGGATGAGAGTGCGTTTGATTTTTCAGTTTATTATAATGCAGGATGTGTGGGATGAGTCCATTCACATTGTTGAAGACCTGCCCCCTCATTAAAAACATTAATCACCAAATTATATTTTATTAATTGACAAAGAAAATAATCCTAATCCATAAACCCTCGCTGACTCAGCATAGCTTGGTGAATGGGCTGAAAAAGTAGTAGTAACACATGAGAAATTGCCAAAATTATTCACTAAATATATTTAAACTATATGATTAAATGACACCAACTGGAGTCACACATTTGGTGTCTTATTAAGAGTGGACAGTTATTCTAACCCACATTAATTTAATCTATTCCTGACACTTAAATCAGTGTGAATAATCCCAGCTCTTACAGTTTGAAATTATGTATGTACTTTGCATTAACTCTAATGGCTTTTGCCTGAAGGTGGCAGCGAGCTGGGTTTAATTCTTCCTGCATTAAAGAGATATTTCATCTTCTTTTCTCGGTTTGGTATCAGTGCAAAATGGTCTTTTTCCGACACCATGAGCCGTATATTTGCTTATATGATACCGGCTCTGATGGGTTTATTTTGCCAGTGTAGCCTTGTCAAGCATACATGCAATTACGATCCTATTAATTCAAGAAGTGATGTGAAAAACATCATTATCGCAAATACTGCAGGGCATTTTCCCCCCTTTCTCCACGTTCTGGCTGCATGCAAATACTGCAACTAAAGAGATGTGTTTGACTGCGGGGCAATGAGGAACAATTCCGGCTCCGTGACTGGTTCCAGGCGATCTTATTAGTGAAAAGAGTCTGAACAAGGGCTTCTTGAAGTTTGACCTGATTTCCCCAGTGACCAGCGGACCAAACCGTTTCCACTGCGGTGACAGAATGGCCTCGGACAATTTCTGTGTAAGCGACGGCGAAAATGGGTGAGAGGAAAAAGTTTGGGGAAAAAAAAAAAAAAGAACCTTAATTTGGTTAGTGTTCCTGACATCAGCTCAAAGCCCTGACTCCTTTCATTTGGGCCAAGTTTTTTAAAGAAGCGAAGGAATTTCGCAGACGTTTTTCCCACCGTGTTGTGTTTTAACAGCCTATCATTAGAGGATTAACTCCTCGTACTTCCTGTTTGGCTCCTGTGACTGAGATGCTTGTCTTTCTAACACAGTGGATTCATTTGCCAGAGAGAAAATGTAGCCGACGGCGCTGTTATCTTTACTTTTTTTTTCAGCAGGATTGAATGTAAAGCCTGTAATGATACAGTGATGTACAATCCAACAGTGATGTTGACGAAGATTAGATTAGACTTTCATTCTACAAAGACAAAGACAGTAACAATAAGTGTCAATTTCATTGTTAGACTGACAATCTCTTTGTGGGGCTAATTCCACTGTCCACTTATTGTGCTAATGCAGTGGTGTCCAACCACTGGGCCGGGGACCAGTAGTGGTCCGTGGGTGAATTGGTGCCGAGTCGCACTGAGGGTGCTGCCAAGAGGCCAGAGTGGTTGAAGAGGGTCTTAACATGGGGAAATGGTTCCCATGGCTCTTAAAACAATACTGTCTTTTTTCCAAGCATGATCCATTTAATTCCCGGCTCTCACTCTGCTGAATACAGATCCCTAGCAACTTCATGGAGGGAGGAGATCAGGACAAACACTTGAGGTTGCTTTACCAAGTCAGGCAGCAGTGAGCATGTAGGTCCTTTTCCGTGGGCTATAAATTACGTAGAATCTTGTGAGATGAAACACTTCCCCTTACTCTACCTATTATATACTGGTTACTATTGCTAATGCAGTGGTGTCCAACCACTGGGCCGGGGACCAGTAACGGTCCGTGGGTGAATTGGTGCCGGGTCGCAGAGAAATAATGTCTCCTTTTGGCCCCATCTGTCTATTACTTCCACTTGATCCATACCCATATCAACAAAAGAACTGACCAATAGAATGGCTAGGATTCCATCATCAATAATGCAACTATATTTGATTAGGAAATATTTCTCAGTGAAGACAACAACAATAAACTCAAAATGACGCAGAGTCATTGATACAAGATTCTAACTTTTTATACCGGTCCAGTAGGAGAAAACTCAAGGCTGTGTGCACTTGAGAAATCCTTGTTGTGCCCATGCACAGTTAATTCAGGTAGGAAGATTTTATAGGTAGGAAAATATTTCAGAACACCAGACATTTAATTTTATCTAGGGGTATTTATCTCCCACAACTTAACGACCGGTCCGTAAAAAAAAAGTACCAGATATTTAACTGGTCCGTGGCGCAAAAAGGTTGGGGAACGCTTATTTAATGCAGTGGTTTTTTAGCTAACACGTAATCAAATGGACCTTGGAAATGATATCATTTCTGAAAACTATCATATTATATGCAAAAACATTTAACAGTGACATGCGTAGTTTTAAGTGCACTTATCTCGTGCTTCTTTCTTCAATTCCTGCCTCAATGTCAGGGTTGTGTTCAACTAAACAGGCTCAGTTTCACACTGTATATTGCATTTAAGTTGTATCTTTTCCTTTCCATGTGATGCGCTTTAAATTTGTGAATAATGATGATATCATTAGTGTGGATAAGTGGTAAATTAATATATATATATATATATATATATATATATATATATATATAGTGATGATTAATTATATATAGTTGTCAATGATCTACTGTATATTATTAAATCAAATTTTACAGATTTTACAATTTTTACAATTTCTACAAATTTTACCATAGTGAAATTTAGCAGCACTAATAATAATAATATTAATGATCAGTTTTATTCCATCCTAAAATGTAGTCACTGGTAATTGAACCTGAGGATTCAGTCTTTCGGCTGTAGCAGAATATAGACACACCAGTCATTCACAACCGAGCCCTGTTTAAATCCTTCAGCTTCTATTTTTCAGAACCACAATCCATCTCATCCGAGTGGCGTCTGTAACAGTCGCCAACCTTGGTTTTTGGGCAGATTTATTTCCTCTACGGTTCTGAATAATTCTCCGAAAAACTCACAAGAAGATTTGAAGAAAAAGTCGCGTATTTATCTCCAGGATGAAAATCAGGCAAGAACAAAACACAATGTTCCCGGGGAATGGAGGTTGGTGGAGGTGATGGGGAACAGGGTGGAGGCCTGGATGGTTAACAGACGTATGTTTGGCTGTGAATCAGGGATGTTGTAAATAACAGTCATTACAGTTTCCCTCACACTGACTGTCCAAGTCCAAGTCCAAGTCTCACTGGTAATTAACCAACATGAAAATAACATGCAGAGAAAGATCGTGTGTGTGTGTGTGTGTGTGTGTGTGTACCATCTGGTGTTGTGGAGTTTGAAGGGGAGTAAATGAGCTCGGTTGCCTGCGTGAACTCGCTCCACTGGTGTTTTGTCCCCTCATTTAAACTCCTTCTGAAGTCCAGGAGCTGGAGATTCCTGAACTAACGGAGCAGAAGTTGGAAATGCAGTCAGGCTTCTGTCAGTGTAAAACAGACCAACGTTAGTACTAATTACTACATGCTCCCTAAAGTACTGCCCCCTGTTGTGGGTGTGGATGTCGATGAAGGCCTTGATTGGGTAAAACAGACAGGAAAACTAACATGTAGTGTTTTTGTGTTACTGAAGGAAAGGTACTATATAAAGCTGAAGTTAGTCCCGATGTCTTGAAGGACAGTGGGGTAAATAAAAGACATGCAGCCCAATAATTTATGAAAAGAGTGTCAAACTCAAGGCCTGCAATTCCATTGCAATTTTGAAAGAATATATAAAAAAATATTTTTTAACAATTTAAATTTTTTTTTTTATTTTATAATTTTTTTTTCTTGATTTCTGTTATCTACTCAAAGGTTGATTTTACAATTTTGACTGTTTTTTAAAAACCTGACAAATTACAAAAGGTAACAAATTTACAATTGTGACTAATTAATTGTAAAAAAAATTATTAGGGTTTATAGAACAGTGGTGAAACCAGCCATGATGGATGGATTAGAGACACTAGGAATAGACAGAGCTGGAGGTGGAGGAGTTAAAGATGCTGAGATTCTCTTTAGGACAGACAAGGATGGACAGGATCAGGAATGAGGTGATTAGAGGGACAACACAGACAGGAAGGTTTGGAGAAAAAGATAGAAAAGACAGATTGAGATGGTTTGGACATGTTCAGGGGAGGGACAGTGGATACATTGGGAGAAGAATGATCCTAGAGATGGAGCTACCAGGTAGGAGACAAGGAGGGGATTGATGGATGCAGTGAGGGAGGACATGGAGGTAGTTGGAGTCAGAGAAGAAGATACAGAAAAAAGGGACAAGAAAGGAGAAGAAGACTGAAGTCTTTGTGACTAAAAGGTGGATAAAGTAGATGTTCCTGTCCCTTCACATGTGAACAAGCTCACATATAAAGATGGACACATATCATGGTTTAGAGACACTAGGAATAGGTAGAAGACAGGAGACAGAGCTGGAGGTGGAGGAGTTAAAGATGCTGAGATTCTCTTTAGGAGAGACAAGGATGGACAGGATCAGGAATGAGGTGATTAGAGGGACAGGGTTGCAGACTGAGGCCCTACTTTTTGGAACGTTCCATACATTACATCATTGGTGTTCCATAATTTTCCGAAGGATTCTCTCCATCCACAGTATCTGTCTACGTCACATTGATGGAGAACTGAAGTGAATTGTTTAACAACAGCAAATAAAGACACAAACACAGAAAATATTCCGAGGTAAAAATAACACTGTATTAATCACACGCTGTGTTTTGTACATCGCTAACAGGCTGGTGTTTTACTGTGCTGTCAGAGCAGCTCTTAACCCTAACAGCTGCTCTCACACAGTCAAACACACCTTCTGTGCTGTGGTGGTTCCACTGATAGAAATACACAGGGTCTGAGAACAGAGTGGACCTTTGGACATGGGCTCCTGAAGTCAACACTAAAAATTGTGATTGTCTTTTTTTTTTTTTTTTAATACACTTCACATTTTTACAACCTATTTTTCCGCTGCTCCCGTTGACATTAAAACATATGGTAATAATATTCTGGATCTCCATCCTAACCCGCTCCCAAACAGGTGTCCTCCTGAATGTCGTCCAATGTGTTCCGTTCCGTGGGACTCTGCGGAGGACGCTCTTCCAGCCCCTGTTTGAATAAATGTATTTCCCCACATCGCGCTGCAGAGCGGAACAGAATGATTTTCAAACCAGCGCAATTCATTACCATATATGTTTTTTAATGTTTTTGTCGAAGAAAAACAGAGACGACATGAAATATACTGTTGGTTTTAACCTGTCGCCATAAAAATACTCAAAACAACGTTATTTATACTTCACTTTAACTTATATATGCAATCACACACACACCCATATATATATATATATATACACATATATATATACATATATACACACACATATATATATATATACATATATACACACACATATATGTGTGTGTAGGTATATATATATATATATATATATATATATATATGTACATATGGTCCTTTAAGTGCCTTTATTTCAAGACAAGGATGGACACGATCAGGAATGAGGTGATTAGAGGGACAACATGGACAGGATCAGGAATGAGGTGATTAGAGGGACAACACAGACAGGAAGGTTTGGAGAAAAAGCTAGAGAAGACAGATTGAGATGGATTGGACATGTTCAGAGGAGGGGACAGTGGATACATTGGTGGAAGAATGAGCCTAGAGATGGAGCTACCAGGTAGGAGACAAAGAGGAGATTGATGGATGCAGTGAGGGAGGACATGGAGGTAGTTGGAGATACAGAGGACAGGAGGAGATGGAAAATGTTGACTCCACGTGGCAACGTTTCATTCAAATTTGTGACAAAAAAACAGCTCATTAACATCAGGACAGTTTCAGTCCAAAAAAGGTAAGGAGACCAAAACAACTTTTCCCACCATTGTCCAGTGGTGAAGACAGTGGTTCTAGAGGAGTAGATCTTCTAGAGTTCCTTCTGACATCAACCAGAAACTGATGAAGTTCCTCAGTTGAGGAATAAAACACCTTTCAACTCCAAAAAGAAGTCCAGTTGCTGACAACTAAACCCTTTTTGGAAGAAGACAAAGAAGCCTCATCTGTCTCTCCAGGGTTCACTAACTAGGTTAACTAGTCCCATCAGCCTCACCTGTGTCTCTGATAATCACAGTCACTGGTGTCACCTGGAGCCTCAGGGTTTTCAAACCTCTGTCCTTCACTCGTCTTTGTCGTGTCATCTTGGTTCCTGTGGTTCTCCTCGTCGCTGACGTCACCGTCCTGGTTTCTCCACGTTGCTGAGGTCCAGTTTTGTCTTTTTGTCTGTCTTTTATTCCCGGCCTGTGTTGACTTGGACTCACTTCACTTTTATGAGTGATTTACTGCTTGATTTAATCTGGGATTTATTCAATAAGCTTCTGCGCTTGATCCGTGTCTCCAGAGTGCTGCGTTTGAGGTAACAGTTATCACTGATAGAAAAGACACAGGTCCAATGGCTCTTCTTCGTCTTCTTTATCTTCTTCTTCTTCTTGTGAAGAGGCAGAGAAAGAAAGACGGAGAAGAAGGGATGAAGAAAAAAGAAGGGACAGAAGAAAAACTAGAATTAAGATACAAGAAGTTTTATTTGTCACATGGTACGGTAAAATAAAGTAAAATAAAATCAATCTAGGTGAAAAATAAAAAGGTATAAAAAAATGCAAACAATAAAACTAAGTAAAATTGAAATATATAACAATACACACAAAATAAAATATACAAATATACAAAATTAAACAAAAGCAAAAGCAAGAACAACAAGCAGCATCGAGAAAAATACGTATGTGCAGTACGTGGATACAATTTTCTTTACATTTATACACATATACCCACACGAACTATATGTACACACCAACACAGCCATATATATGTATATATATACACACATATTTGTACATTTGCATGAATGTAAACAGCAAAAGTTTTAGCAGATGGCAGAGAAGCTGCTACCAGTGTAGAGACAGGAAGTGTACATAAAGTCAATCAACGCACCATGGGAGTTTCCCCAGCATTCTAGGCCTATAGCAACTAAACTGCAACACTTTACTTCGGATTGGTTAAGATTGCAATGTGGACGGACAGGTTCTACGATATTTCCCTCAACTTTATGCCGTGCGAATGTAGCTGTCGGTGATATCTCGGTGTCATCCAACCGCTTCACCACCGTATCACCGGTGCCTTTTTTAATGTTGTCATTTTGAGCGAAGCTACTTAAACAAAGTTAGCAGCAGGACTGGACTCAATGTAACAGCACCTCATACATATTGTATGAAATGACACGGCGGTAGAGCCGAGCAGCTGGGCTGCCCTAACAGACGGCGGTTAGCTAGTCGGCTCAGTTGGAGAGGTTTGAGTAAAAACCCATGTTGGCAGCGCGCTGACCCGCTGGTGCATTTTTCTGACCTGGACTCGTTAGTTTTTGCGTCTTAAAAGCTTTTATTTGCATTTCATGAAGGCAGCGCCTCGTTTGAGAGGTTTTTAGGGCAACGATGCAAAATGATGTACTTAGCCATGCAAACTGTAGATGTGAGAGAATGAGAACAGGGATGCGCTGTTAGATGGTGAAACTTCTGCTCCTTATTTATAATGCATGGTGCTGCATGTTTGCAGAAGCGAGAATACAGGGGATTACGTAGCATTAGTTTCCTGTATAATGCTACTGCAGGAAGTAAGATGAATGACGTATAAAAGTCATGCATAAAGGCTAAAATGCGGAATAAACACCCTTTTATATGCCATCCTTGGAGAAAACATTGACATTTGGGGAAAAAAAACGAAATATAATCATCCGTCCATCTGTCCATCCATCTTCTGTCACTTATCTGGAGCCGGGTCGCAGGGGCAGCATTCGGAGCAGGGATACCCAGACTTCCCTCTCCCTAGACACTTCCTCCAGCTATCTGGGAAGATCCCGAGGCGTTCCCAGGCCAGCCAGGGTCTTCCTCTGGGTCTCCTCCCAGTGGGACAGAACTCAAACCCCTCTTGTGGGGCATCCAGGAGGTATCCACCTTAACTGACTCCTCTCAATGTGAAGGAGCAATGGCTCTACTTTGAGCTCCTCCCAGGTGACGGAACTCCAAATTCTATCTCCAAGGGAGCGCCCTACCACCCTACGGAGAAAGCTAATTTCCACCGCTTATATCTTTTCTTCTTTTCAGTCATGACCCAAACTTGTAAATTTTCAGTGGACCGGATTATGAATCTGAACCGGCCTAATTCGGCCCCCAGGCCTTAGTTTGTCCATGTTTATTATAAATGGTCATTTTGGTAAACAAAGGAGTCTATTTGTGGACACTGGCAGAAAGCTGTTAATGGGTTGAGTAAATTTGCAGACCGCCCTGGACTTTCATTCTCAGTTGTTAAACTTTTATTGGAAAATCTGAAAAAGAGATTTTGTTTCTTGCCTCTGCTGAGGAAGGCTTTGTATTTAGGTTGTGAGTGTGTGAGTGTGTGTGTGTGTGTTCTCCAGGCTGTTTCTTCATCACAGAGGTTCTGATGTAGAGGAGAGTCTGTGAAGGTGACACTGCATTGCAGGCTTGGACACAGTGAAGAAAAAGTGTTTTATTTTGAAGGAGAGTTGAGTCATTTAAAAAGTCTTTTTTCTTAACATTTTCTCTTATCCCTAACCCTCCGTTCAACTCTGTGATGTAATGATGCTCTGGATGTTTCACTAACCGACTGCCCGGCTCTTTACTTTAATAGAGGGAAGGGTCAAATTTCACTGCGACAGTGTGAGCAGCAGCTAACCCTGGGTTGTGACTGACCGTCAATCAGTTCACTTCCTTTTCCTGAACGCTGTTCTCCAGTTTACTACGATAAAAAAATCTGAGATAAAAAATCGTATCTAAAAAAAAACCCCTTTTCAGTCATCTGAGGAAAACACGTTCTGTCTGAAAAGGAAAAATAATACATTTATTTGATAAAATACTGAAGGAGAGAAATATTTTTTTTGCGTTTGGCCGTTGTTCTGGCTGTGAAAAAAAATACAGATACAGTACTGGTATCACTAACTGGGCCTAGTATTTCGATGAAGTACTTATACTCATTTAACAGAGATTACATTTGAGATGACTCTACAATTTAGTAACATAGAAAATTAGAAAATAAGAGCCAGGAAAATACATTTCTCTGGCTCTTAGCTGGATGGGTGAAAAAAAAAAAAAACCAGAATACTGCTGTTTTACTGCTCTCCTTTCTAGAACCACATTGTTCCTTGACTTATGTTGGAGTTCCGTTCCCTCAGTGTGATGTAACTTGATTTTCGCCGTATGACAGAACCCAGATACTGACCATGTGACCCACCTTTGCTTAAACAACGGCGGTAACATCATTATCTTGAACATAAATACGTCAGGAAAAATACCTGTCAGTCCTAATGAAGGGCAACAAAACAAAGCAAATGTAAGAAAATTCAATATAACAGAATGGAATGGGCAAATCTAAGGCTCAGGGGCCCAATGTGGCCTGTGTAGCTTTGTAATCCGGCCCACCAAACGTCTCCAAATTATATGACGGAGAGATTAAACATTCCACCCAATTTATTTGTTGTTTATCTTAGTTTACACAAAAACTCATTGCAGGATTTAATGTATAGAAAATCTCAAGACTGTTTAACTTGTCTGTCCTTCTTCTACCTCCTGTAACTTCCCATCCAGAATTTTCTCAAGTATCAAAATATCTTCCCCCGAGAAAAATATTTGCGAGTCAGTTCCCTCTAAGCAGTTGCTCTTGATTTTTATTTTTTTTTTTTTTTTTTTACACATTTTTCTTGTGCTATTAACAACCATTCGTAGCAGGCTCTGTGCTGCTGCAGGCAACAAAAAACAACTTTGACAGATCACTTAACATATTCAGCACATTAGAATGTAGGAAGGCACACAGCAGTCGAAGGTCAACCAGAAGAACGAGTTGAAAAAAAAAAAAAAACAGTTGGACGGAGCAACGAAAAGTTCGCAAAGTCATGGCTTTTCACGTCAGTTTTTTTTTTATTTTTTCAACCCACACGTGCAGTAAAGATGCTCTTTACATTTTACAAAGAATCACTTGAAGGGATATAAAGAAAGTCAGGTTTCATTAGAGAGTATAAACACAGAGACACTTTAGAAGGCGGTTAATATTAGCATCGGACAGTGTCGGATGGACGGAGAGTAAAATAAGAAACTGCTGCTAAATGTTTTACACTCTACAGTCACAGAAGAAGGAAATCTTTACAATACACTCTTGAAAACATATTATTTTTCCCATTAAAATAATAATCATAGCATAATTATCTGATATCCGTAATTTCAATATCAGTTTTCCGCCGATAAAATCTGATAACGCAATACCATGCAAATTTGCTGGAATCCCACACAGGCTTTTGAGACGTTGAAAATGGCTGCATATATTGGTATTGATATTGGTATCGGAACATTGTTTGTACAATATCGCCAAAAGTGAATAGTGGACATCCCTAAAAACGGGTTAGAGTTAGTGAGAAGGCAAGAGAGTTAAGGAAATAAATGTAAAGAAAGAAACTGATTATATTTTATTATTTATTACGAGAAGAAATTTTACGTTTGCCCGAGCGTTGGAGTGCGAATAGAATCTGAGTTCTGATGAATCGGAGTGAGCATTTTTAGAGGAGGCGATGTCTCCTCCTCTGAAAGCGCTCATTCATTTTATCGGCTGTAGTAGCACTCTGCGTCCACAGAAAGTGCACTATGACAACGTGAATATAAAATATGTTAAAATCAGGGTTTTGAATCGGTTCAAGGAGAAAAAAATGAAAACGGGAAACATGAAATTTTGTTGATGAACAGAAATGTGTCCGCTCCTGAACCGGTTACTACAGAAAATATTCCTGGAACTTTTTAGGAGACAAATAATTCTTGTGGCCTACAAACAATTTGTGAAGAACAAAAACAAAATACAAAAGGTATGAAAAACAAAATTCTCAAATTTTTTTTTTTTTTTAGATCAGGGCTTCTATTTCAGTACAAATATATATGTATATATACAGTATATGTATAAATATATAATAAAATTTGTAGATAATTCCAAGCAATTTAAATTTTCATATATTTTCGATTAAGAAATAAAAAATTAAAACAATAAATTTCTCGACTAAACCAGGAACACTCTGCAGAACACAGAGTTCACTTCTTTAAAAATGATTTTTTTAATAAGCCAAAAATGTTGCGTTTCCTATATTGTATTAGGCCTCGCAACAATTCAGGGGGAAGTCTTTTCACTAGAAGATTTTAATTAAAAAAAGATTTATAGAAACAATGTGCCGGCAGTTGATGAACTGTTTTGTTTGTGTTCCTCAAACCTCTGTATCCCGCGTATGATTTAAAAGTGAAAATGTGATCTTAAAGTGTTTGTTCAAGAGACACGTGGTGTCATTTTTCTCTTCTCCTCCTCGCTACGTTTTAAACCCTGTCTCACTAAATCTTCAGCCAGACGTTTTGCTTTTGCTACGAGGTTCAGCTGTTTAATTTATCGGGACTCTGAGTGCCAGCCAGTGGGGAAAAGCATTTTCAGGTTGGACATTAAATCCAACGTCACCCTACGAATGACCCTGCTCCGTAAAGTCATGTTTGGGAAAAATAAACACCATTTTTAATTTAGAGGAATTTTTTTTCAGTGCAGTTCACATTTCTACCAGTTGTTGCCCACAGACTTGGTCTCATTGGGGGGTTGTTGCAGGTTGTATTTTTACTTCCTTCTCTGTAAAAATTTTTATTTTTTCTCTCTCTCCAAGTAATTACACCAGTGATTCTCAAACACTGTGTTACTGTAGTTTTCCCAGTGGGATCTTTAAATGGGCTGGGAATATTCACCCAATTTTTATTTTTTTCCAAAACCTATTATTTATTCATAGCAATTTGTTTTATTTTTCATTTTCCTTTGATGCAGGTCAAACAAGAAAATTGAATACATATCACTAGGTGGCAGTAAATGCCTAATTGAACAATATTTTTTAACGTAGCCTTGACTGTGACCAAAATGACAGAATCTTCATTAATAAGCTATTAAAATAATAAATATATATATATATATGAGAGGTGTTTAAAATCTCTGTATTTTTCTTCAATTCCTGACTGTATATCAGTGTGGTGTTCATCTAAACAGGAGCAGAATTTTAGTAAATATAAACTAGAATTATATTCAATAACATATTCATTTTTGTGAGATTTTAGTTTTCAGTGTTCTGCAACCTTTTTTGCGCCACAAACCGGTTAAATGTCTCGTACTATTTAAACGGATTTGTGGCAGATAAATAACCCTGAATAGGATTAGATTTCCTGGGTTCTGAAATATTTTCCTACCTATGAAATCTCCCTACGTTGTGTCAATGACTCAGAATCATTTTGAGTTTATTGTTGTTGTCTTCACTGAGAAAATATTTCCTAATCAAATATAGTTGCATTATTGATGATGGAATCCTAGCCATTCTATTGGTCAGTTCTTTTACAGTTGATATGGGTATGGATCGAGTGGAAGTAATAGACAGATGGGACCAAAAGGAAACATTATTTCTCTGCGGCCCGGCAACAATTCACCTACGGACCAGTACCGGTCCACTGCCCAGTGGTTGGAGACCAATGCCATAGGGTGATTTTTTTTTTCAGAATCCATATATTGTTGCTCTCCCCTCGGAAAGAATTGATGGAAACATAAGCTTAGAGTTGTAAAGGAAAGGAAATAACACGTTATAATATTTTGACTTACTCTTACTGTACTTGTTAGTCAAAGGTGAACACATTGCGTTTTTGTTTGTTGCTGATGTGCATTTATTTATTGTGTAGTGTTTACACCACACATAATATGGTGTATTATTAGAATTACAATATAAAAACCAGTCGTACCAAGAGGCCACTGGCGGTGCATGTGTGTTTGCTCAGCTCGTGTGGAAGCACAGCTCTGGGGATAATGCTGTGGGAGGGGAAACTGCGTTCACCTGCATCAGCTGTTTTCCTTCTGTGCCTCTGTATAACATAACGGAATGAGGTCACCGTCAAACATCCCAACCTGAGCTCTCAGAGGTCAGTCACCGAGGACTCAGCTCGCAGTCACCCACGGTGGACGAGGGAGAGGTTTTTGTTTTTTTCTTTCTTTTTCCGAGAGCGGAAAAAGCATGAGTGATGTCACCTTTCAGCAGCAGCCGCAGAAGACGAGTGGAGGACAATGTCCACAGACAGGCAGTCGTTAATTAAAGACACATCATTTTATGCTTTTGTGGGGACTTGTCTATGCAGATTGATTAGAGGAATTATATGTAACAAGAGTGAATTGAGTTTGGATTAATTTGGTGTCGGCGCTTGGAAAGTTCCCCGGGGAACTCAGGTTTGTCCGGGTGGGGAGGGGAGGAGTTAGAGCGGACGCCGTTTTTTCTTCTTCTATGTGGTATGATAATCATTTTCCTGTCTCGCATCTTTGTGATTTGGCCAAAGTTTTACGCCAGACGACCTTCTTGATGCAACCCTCACCAATTATCCAGACTTGGGACACTTTATCCTATACTAAAAAACACTGAAATACGTGAAGTATTATGTTTTCACATATATACTGTACTGTATGTACGAACCTCTCCAACACTTGAACCCTTCCTGGACTTTTTTCCCCTTTGCTACACAACTATATGACAGGAGAGTTGGAGAAGATTAAAAAAAGTTGCACAACGAGGAGTGACGTGAACGAGAAAGTACACATTTAGCTATTTGTACAAGAAATACTCATTGTTTTAGCCAACAGAACACTGTATGATCTGGACTAGGGAAGGAAGGAAGGAAGGAAGGAAGTGTTGCGGGATTGCAATGTACTGAGGGAACTCAAAGGATGCCACCCCCAAAGGACCCGCTCCATAGTTTGGGAATCTCTTACACATTTCAGCCAAGGTGGGAATTGAACCTGGCAACAAACCAGAATCTACTTACCACTAAAGAAAAACATAAACTGTTTTCTTTATTTATAATTTTTTTTTACCTGTATATTTTTTTTTACCTTTGTATACAAAAGAAGAACTAATATCGGGACAATAGACGTAACTTTGCTCAAGTCTCTGAGCTGTGGGGAAAGATCACTGTAGCGGTAATGGAGTGTCATATGAAGCATGGCAGAAACAAAAGATTTTCTAACGTAATAATGTCCCCAAACACAGCGGCAGAATCTAATAAGAGTTTATAGGAAAATAAAAAACTACAAGTATATCTATCCTCCGAATCCAAGGCGAGACGGTATTTATAAAGAATCTCAGATGAAAGATGGAGCAATGAAAAACCCCCAATGGGTTGGTTCTTGGGTCACTCTCTACAGACCAACCCCGAAGGACAGAATTTGTCCATTATGGCCGACATGAAAGAGAAATGTTGCTGTAACAAAAAGAAAAGTTACCAAGGAATGAAGAATAATCCAAAGAAGTCTTAGTCTATATCTCTATCGATCTATATATATGTATATATACATATATATATTTTATTCATGACAATGAGAATAAGTTGATCACTTGTGTCAAACGCAAGCTGTCGGTTTAACTTAGAGCCGTTTTACTTGAAGCGTTTGCGTTATAGTAAAATCGAAAGCGCTGTCAAACAATTCAGTTGCAAAAACATTTATTATTACGTCAGTAGTTATATATTTTTAAGGTATCTTAGTTACAATTGGCTATCAAGCGAAACTGTGCTGGCAATGTCGCCCCCTAGTGAAAATGAGTTATATAGATAGATAGATAGAACTTTATTAATCCCTCAGGAGTATCCTTTGGGAAATTACGGTATTTTTGACACCCCTTTGTGTCAAAGTTTGACACCCCTACGCAACATTGACAGTGTACGGTGTGCAATTTGGCCGTATTTTTACGACCATAAGGCGCACCGTACTAAAAAGCGCAGTCTCAGTTATGTGTGGCATTACTGTATTTAACACACACATAATGCGCACCTGATTATAGGGCGCAGGTTTATATACAATCCACACCCACACTTCCCCCTTTAACGTTCTCATGGTGTCCTCAACTACGTCCGCCTTGCAACAACAACAACACACAGGGCGCAATGCACTATAGGGTGCGCCGCACATTTTGAAGAAAATCTAAAACTTTTATGCACGCCTTATAGTTGGTATAGTTGGTTTATCGTCATCTGGTCTTGATTGCCGTTTTTGATTTTCGTCTTTTTTCCGATACGCGGACCATGAAATGGAACTTTTACATTCCAGATATTCCCAGCCACACCTGCATTGAGACAAATTGCAGGAATTCTAAAAGGAATCCCAGCTCTTGTCCCTGCTGTGAACCGTAATAAAACATTCACACTACGTCGTTTCTTTATGGAAACCAATAAAGTTTCTGATTTTATCAACCGAGCCTCCTGTACATTTCCATTTGATTTGAAGGAAACATAAAGCACCTGTTTTGCCACGGGGTAAAGCCGCCGCAACACCTCGGATGGATTTATACTAAAACAAAATCTCACAGCTCCATTTAGCACCGGCTCCGACAGCCTCATTAAAACGACTGTATTGGCGCTAAAAGGCTCAGCAGACGACGTCTCCACTTTATTAGACTTTGTCGACTTCAGCTCGCCAAAACGTGAACCCGGCCCCGTTCCCTACGACGCTTTTTAGGACTAAACAGTAAGATGGAGGGATTTTGATAAAGTTGACTTCCGGAAACCTTGTGGTGTTTGAACAAACAGATGGAGGTAAACAAAGCGAGAAAGATCTATTTACAGCACAATGTTGCACCATCTCTCACCGTACGCCGGCTCTTGGGTTTGTTTTCGAACGCTCCCTGTTATAATTGTGTTTGGCCTTGAAGAAGCGTAATAAAGACCAGGCAACACCAGGCAGGAGCAGCTCTTCTCTCCTCAGCAGTATTCTCACTTTTTGTGATTGTTTTTGTTTGTTTTTGGCTCTCCGCTTTGCAGATCGGTCTCAAGGTTTGCAATAAAGTGTTCTATTTGATAAAGGAGGGACATAATGAAAGCAACCTTTTACATCCCAGGAAACTGACTTGGAGCGAGCACCTCTGTCTCCTCCTCCCAGTCGGCGGAGTGGGTTTGAAAAGATTCAGGAAAAGGTAGTTGTGTTTTGCGTCTTGCCAGGACTCACTGAGGAAGTTGTTTTCTCTGCAGTCCAGAAATCGAGCAAAGGGAGACGGATTCTGCTGCTCTGCGGATGTCCCTTAACTTTCAGTCTGTCCCGTTATTGAATTGCGCTAAACCTGTCAGAGACATTACTACAGGGCGTTACTGTGATGAATCTACTCCTGTAATCACACTGCAGTTCTGTTTCATTGCCGGCACGAGTTATTATCCGCATAATGAGATTCTGTTTTGGACAATGTAGTCCAGCAGTTCTTCAAGGAAGGATAATGAAGACCTAACCGTTTGACCATGACTCACTGCCTTTACTTCCTGTCTCCGTTTTTTTTTATCTTAGCTTCTTCTTTGGTTTTACATATATTTCACACCTGCAGCCTATGGTCATTAGGGGGACAACACAGATGGAAGGAATGTTAGGAGAAAAAGCTGGAGAAGACAGATTGAGATGGTTTGGACATGTTCAGAGGAGGGACAGTGGTTATATTAGTTGAATAATGATCGAGTTATGATAGAGATGGAGCTACCAGGTAGGAGACAAAGACGAGATTGATGGATGCAGTGAGGGAGGACATGGAGGTTGTTGGAGTCAGAGTAGAAGATACAGAGGACAGGGGGAGATGGAAAATGTTGATTTGCCGTGGCAACCCCTGAAAATGGGACAGGCAGAAAGGAAAAGAAGAAGACCATGGACGTCTCACATCCGGTAACTGTCAAGATATCAGGAATATGGAATCGGATCAGAACCCAGTAAGGGAGGTTGGCTCCTTCCAGTGGGCTCACCACCTGCTGGAAGGTTCAGAAGGGGCTGGTACAGAGTGACTTGGATGGTGGTCTTGGAGACTGCTGCTCCAGTCACCCGATAACGGATAATTTGGGGGGAGGGGCGTAAGAAAGGAAGGCAAGAAAGATCCTTGTTATTGTGAGAGCATGACAATGAACTCTTTCCAAAGTGATGCCATGCTCAGACCATCGCAGTGGTAACCTGGCAGCTGGTGGAGTCAAACCTAGAACCGTCCAGACCTAATGGTTCTTTAACCACTAAGCCACCACTACCCCTCGGGTGAGCTAGACGAAAAAGCTACCAGCAATCATTCTTAGAGGTACTTACTCAAATCAAAACAAGAATCAACGTTTTGAAAGCCAAAATAAAAGACAACTGGACTTCCCTCAAGAACACCTTAGTGGTAACTGGGCATTTAGTGGATACGAACCTGAAACACGTGGACCCCAGTCCGGTCCCTCAACCAATGGGCCCCCACTGTCCCCATGGATGGATTGTACAGTCCAAAAGTTTGGGTACACCTCATTTAATGCCATTATTTTTATGACTATTTACCTTGCAGATGTAGAAAACACTTCGGTTGGGTTGGGTTCTCCCAAGTATCTCACCCCAAACTTTTTTACTTCAGTTGAGATAGCTTGAGGTGAGCGAAGGCAAAAGACCCGACAAGTGCTGCGAATTCCTGGGAATTCCTTCAAGGTTTTTGGAAATAATCCTCCAGGGATTAATAAGGTCCTAATAGAAGAACATTTCAGGTGTTTCTTGAAGCTCATCAAGAGTATAATCAGAGCAGAGGGTGTTTTTTGGAGAGATACTTATCACACTTTATCGGTAACTACAGAGTTCCCCCTGCAATCACCCACATTTTCATGTCTTCAATGAAGATCTACAATGTGGCCCAGTAATAAACTGATGACATGGGAACAAACCTCTGCTAGCAAGGTAAAAATATCCACAAAAACAAAATATCTAATAAATAAAGAGTGGAGGAAAGCTGGGTCCATTAAGAGGGAATTGGGTCTGGGTCACCGAGTTCTCTGTTTATCAAAGGTCCTATTGTAGAACTGATTAAACAGGGTTCCAGTGCTCGGTACGAAAATATCCTTCTACAGAGATGTCTGGTTTTGTATGTAATTGGTATTTTCTTCGGAATCGGTAGATACATTTGAAGATATGTCTGTGACCACCATCTCTCTTTAGGTACTGCAGTACTCTGCAGTACTTCTCTCTTTATGCGTTCCCAGTAGTTTTTAATTACTGGGCAGTCGCTAAAATGTTGAGTCCGATTAGCCACCACTTTTCCCTGATGTCTTTTTTGTCTTCAACCAATGGGAGTCCTTTCACTGTGTCTTATCATTTCAGGTCAAGTTGGAAATTCAAATTTTAATACAGTCCCTCAGGCGTTTATCATGCATAGTATTTTAGCGAGGCGCGCAGGGACGGCTGGGATTTTTATTTGTGCAGAACATTTTCTTTTCAGAACTCTGAGCCTTTCATTGATTGTTTTACGACCCGGACAATAAAGAGCGTAGTACAGCGAACTTCCTCCTTTTGTCAGAGGACGGGAGAAAAGGTGCTTTGAGATCGGACGTGTGTCACAGTCGCTCGCTCAGGTCCAGCTTAATCAGCAGTAAAGCCCAGTGTCCTTTTGGCAGTGATGATCGGGTGACATCCAGCCCTGGGGGAGGGATCCCGGCGAGGCTGTGGCTTTATTGGTGGAATGATTGCTTTTTCCATTCAATCTTGTCATGTAGAAAGTAGTGCTGCTAATCCAGGGGAACTGAGCAAATTTCCCAGAGAGTTGTGAGTCTGTTTGAGTTGTTGAGTTTACAATTACGATCTTTTTTGTACTCATTCTGTAGAGATTCACAGCGGCTGATTGTAAAACGTGGAAAAAAGTGTCGCATAGGATTTTGAGAATGAAACATATTGAGTAAATGTCGAAAGTCATTAATTGAGAGTATTTTTTATTATCTTTGTCTTTTTTTGTACTTTATCTATAATGACATGTTGGAAGTGATGTCTGAATCCTGAGTAACTGAGAGCAGAGCTGGGCAAACTAAGGCCCGGGGGCCAGTTGTGGCCCATTTGGCATTTTAATCTGGCCTGCCAATTTTTTCTAAAATATATTTTAATTTATATTTGCCAGCATTTCCGCAATGGATAGTATAGAGAAGGCCCTAAAGCAGGGTTCTCCACACTTTATTGTCTTGGGAGCTACTTTCAAATGGCCAGGCTGAAGTGATCTTCTTAGATTGAAAAATCTAAATATATTTAAGTACAATCACATCTCAAGTTTTAGTGTCTACCATTTATGATACTGCTAAGAATCTACCAGGACTCCTTTGGAGATCTACTGGTAGATCTTGATTTTAGCCTTGATCCATGACTTTTGCACATCATTTCTATTACAAATCCTCGATCCATCTGCTTGTGGCTGCTGTCACGTTGTAATACCGGTTGTGGCCCAAAATATTTAACCAGACGTGGCCGAGAGGAGGACTTTTTTTTATCTCTGAGCATCAAGCAGGAGACAAGTGCAAATGAAGTGTTGCTCAAAAGTGATAAAACAATATAAACAAGGCGTCTGAAGCATTTTTCTTCCTATATCACGTTTGGTGGGAATGCATTGGAAATGCAACATCACTAGACACAAGGATTGGATGGTTTTTACTCCTGTCCTTTGACCAACATCATCAAAAAGCCAACGCTTTGATAACAGTATATAGAATTTTACCCGTCAAACAAAAAAATCCTTCAACTACAACAACATCAGTAAACAGTTCATCATCATTTCAGATGGTTTCAAAAAATAAAATGAATTAAAATGAAGAGTCTCACCAAAAAATATGCATCATATATAAGAAAAAAATGAAATTAATAATATTGATCAAACATCTGCAGCTGATAGTAGTCCCAAATAATGATAAATATATTTTTATATCTTTGCAGAGTCATTCTAAACCAAAACCTATGTGGAATAATGGCGTTTGCACCTGCCCCTGGTCTCCCTGCAATGTTTTGTTGTGTTTCTCCAGGTTTGTTGTCGCTGCGCTTTTAGAATCATAATTTCATTTCATTGTAGAAGGTAATTTAGTCCTCTCCCCAGCAGATTACTCTTCGCTGTCACCGAGTGAAGCAGGCGTTTTCACAATTATCAACTGAATACTTTCTGAACACGGTGCCATATGTCTGGTTTCACAGGCGCGGTGTCTCCTGCGTGCTGTGCCGACGTGAGCGCCGGCTTCTCCTGTGGCGGAGCTCAGATGTGCAGCAAAATAAAAAAAAAAAAAAACCCCAAATGAAAACAAATGGTTGGTTTTTTTTGGGGTTTTTTTTCAAGTACAATGAATGTTCCCGTGAACAAAGAACACACAGTCATGTGGAGAAACACATTGTGATCACGCGGCTCCCTTAAACAGGGGGGCGAGTTAATAATAAATCAGTGCTTTTTATTCAGAAACTTGCTTATCTCTGTTTGGTGCACAATGGTGTGCGCAGATAAAAGGTGGACGCGGGGGGAGATGAACGGCCTCGGTTATTACACGGTGTTACAAAAGCCTGCAGTTGTGCTGCTGAGCGCTGGGGTGGTCACGTTAACTGTGGAGACCATATGGACGGTCATGCAAAAACTGTAGGACGTCTCTTAATTAAAGTATTAGTGGAAAGAAGAGACAGAAAAAATCACTTTTATTCATTTTAATGGGTCAGGAATGAGGACATTCAAGGGACAACGCAGATTGGAGCAAAAGCTAGAGAAGACAGATTGAGATGGTTTGGACATGTTCAGAGGAGGGACAGTGGAGACATTGGTAGAAAAAATGATCCTAGAGATGGAGCTACCAGGTAGAAGACAAAGAGGAGATTGATGGATGCAGTGAGGGAGGACATGGAGGTAGTTGGAGTCAAAGTAGAAGATACAGAGGACAGGGGGAGATGGAAAATGTTGACTTGCTGTGTCCTCTTCTCCTTTCGGCTTATCCCATTTTTCAGGGGTTGCAACAGCAAGTCAACAATTTCCATCCCACCCTGTCCTCCGTATCCAATTTCCAACAGTACCCTGTAGGTTAACAGCACTGTTGGTGGTCGTTGCTGACCCGGGCACCATCCGATCCGGTATGGAAATCTTTTTTTTGTCTCGCATCTTAGATTTGGCAAAATGTTTTTACGCCGTATGCTCTTTCTGACGCAACCTTCACATTTATCCGGGCTTGGGACCGGCACTAAAAAACACTGCCTTGTGCTCCCTAGTGGCTGGGTTGTTGACTTGCTGTGTCAATCCCTTAAAAAAAGGAACAAACCGAAAGAAGATGTGCAATAACTTTTTTCTACCTAGTCAGTCCAGCAGCGGTCAGAATGACCGTTGTATTTCTTGCGCAGCAAAGTCATCAATATTCATAGCTAGGAATTACCATAGTTATTGGACTGGTGTAAGTTCTTCTAGATGACTCTCTTATTGGGTTGTACCTGGTGAAAGCTGAGGACCAATGTCTCTCTCTCTGTCTCCTTACCTTGTTAAAGATCAAGGAACCGAGCGTAACTATACACACACAACAAAAAAAAAACGACTCCACCAGTCCAACACAGTCCAATTATTAGGAGTATCTAGATGGACAGACGGAGGTGGACAGAGTCACGCGGTCCCACATGCGAAGCGGGTGGAAGAAGTCATTACTCATGTGTTATGCAGCACAATTGCTGTGAGTGGAAGATGAGCAAATTAACCAGAGATAAGCAGGCGCTGGCTCTGAAGCAGCGTTACCAAAAATTTTAAATGATCATTGTTGGTTTTTTTTTTTGTTTATGTCCTCGATTGGAAATGAATTTGTCTGTGTTTATTTTGCAATTTCCATGCGTCCGCTGATGAAAGCTGCTCCTCAGTCACTGGCTCAGCTCATTAACATTTTTGCTGCTTTGTGGTTTCGTCCTTCATGGAGCTTTTTACTGCCACTAGGACTGTGGAATTATGGTAATATACTTTCTCTATTTGCACACACTTCCCAGACTGAGGCTTGGAGCCAAAGTGTCTCAGTGCAGGCAGATATTAATACTGTAGATCCACTATTGACTGGAAGCCGAATGATTAAAATCCCCAAACAGCTGAAATGATGTCACCAAACATCAACAGTTAAGAGCAACTTGGCAGCGATTGTAACAATCCGTTCTCAGTTTTTCAAAAAAAAGAACACATGCGTAAGCACTGATCCGCAAAAGTATTCTGAGAAGGACGAACAAAGCATCACACATCAAAATATGTTTGTGAATATGGTACGCAAATGCGAATCATGCTTTTAATTTGTGAAACTACTCACACGCAAATTTGTAATTTTTGAGACTCGTCATACGCAGACCAGATTCGCGTGCGACGTCAGTCTGTCACTAGCCAATCAGAAGTCGCACTCGTTTGTAGCCAATCACACCCCCCCATTCCCATGGTCCGTGTGTGACGTCATTAAACTGTGCCCAAAAACCAAGTTGACGTCCTACAAAAATGACGTCTGGAAGCGGCAATGACGAACGTTCGAGTGTACGTATCACATAGGAGTAGCCACTTTTCAGTCAGGCCCGCCCCATCCAATGAGAGGGCTGATCAAACTTGGCTGTAATACTTTGGGGTTGGCCCACCCTAATTTGTTCTGGGCCCACCCATTTTATAGGTTCTTGCTACGCCCCTGACGTATCATGTTATAACGTGCTTACATATTTAAACTCGAACCCTCGCTTCTATACACCATTTTTGCGTGAACTTGGTTCTCGGACACAGTTTAGTGACGTTACACACGAGCCCTCGTGGGGACATTGCCGTGTGATTGGCTGCAAACGAGTGAGACTTCTGATTGGCTGGTGATGGACTGACGTAGCAAAATTTTGCACCCAAATCTGGTCTGCGTAACACAAGTCTCAAAAAATAAAAAATGTGTCTGCGCGTAGCTTCACAAATTAAAAGCACGATTTGTACGCGCGTGCAACAACGTATTTTGACGTGTGAAGCGTTGTTTGTGTGTTCTTCTCAGAATACGCTAGATGCTAGCATGTGTTTCTTTTTGAGACTGTTCTGGCTCCATACTAAACTATGTTGAAAAAGTTTAGTATGGAGAAAAATTACGTCTGGAAGCGGCAATGGCGAGCGTTTGCGTGTACGTATCATGTTATAACGAGTACATACTTAAACTTGACAGCTCGCGATTGCCGCTTCCAGACACCATTTTGGAAGGACGTTCTTGGATGAAGTTTAGTGACGTAGCAAAATTACGCACACAAATCTAGTTCGCGTAACACAAGTCTCAAAAATACAAATTAGTATGTGCGTAATTTCAGAAATTAAAAACATGATTTGCATCCACGTACGACAATTCGCAAACGTTGTGTTCTTCTCAGAATACATTTGTGGATCTGAGTGTGTTCTTTTCGAGACTATTCTGGTTTCATAAATTAGATTTGACGGCTGTGAACGCAGCGCTGCCTCAATGTTTCAGGTGGCGCAAAATGGTGCAGAACACATAGATTTGGTGCAACATTTACCACGTCTTTCTCCACTTTCCTCTTCATTCATCATCGCCGGCTGCTGAGACCATTGAGCTGAATGCGTACTGAGCGACACTTCAGATGGTGCAAGGCATTTCTCTGATAATGTAGACATAAATCACTTTGTCGCTGCATCTCGGAGAATGAAGATAGTATTGATTTTGTTTTAAATTGAAGTGTGGCTCGCTGTTTCTTTTTCATGATGGGGAAAAAAAAAAAAAAAAAAACATACAGCGTGTTATTGATGGCCAGAAAATCCCAAATCATCTCCGGTCTCTGGTCTGCATCAGATTGACAGTGTTATTATTGTAAATTCTAAACAATTTTGACCTGTTTTTATTAACCTCCGGCTGCAGGCCTAGAGTGAGAACTCATGAGGAAATCTCTGCTGCAAATCATTTGATTTTCATTTTTAGAAATGTTCTCATAAACTTGAAATAGTTCCTCCTCTGCACCCTGCACAGACTGCAACTGGATTTATCCCTTTCCAATTTATCTTGGGTTTTTTTTTTTTCACTTGGCCTGACACTGATGAGCAGCATTAGCGTCGGACAGACCAACACTTTCCGGAGAATCTGTACTGGGAGGCTAGGAACTGCGTGCTTTCCATTTTCTTTCCCACGGTCGAGTCTTGTCCTGCTGAGCCTCTGCTGCTGCTGCTCAGCACCAACACCTCACAGTCTAACACACCAGTTGAGGGAAGAAGGAGCTGCCACGGAGAAAATCTAAATTTGTTCGCAACAATAGCCCACGCTGGACGTTTACCAAACCTGGTACATAACTCCCTTCCCTGCTGATGATGAATGAAGACAAAAGGTTGGACTATTTGACAGGGTGACTCGTAGCGACCGGCTCTAATTGCTTTGTGGTTTTAAGTTGTGTTATAAATAACTCAGAATCCTGCAGTGATGGAAGATATGCAAACAAATTTGAATATTTAGCACACACTTACAAAACACAGTTTGTCTCACAGGGTTGGTAACATCCTGTGTCCTTGGACCCTCAGCCAGGGTGAGGAAAAACTACCAGAATAAAACCCTTGTAGCAGGGAAAAGAAAAAGGTAGAAAACTTGGGGACGGACAAGGGTCCAAGTGCCAGTGTCCATCTGCATCCCTGGGCTTGTCAAAAAGTCAAAGTCAACTTTATTGTCATATATAACATACACTGTATCATACAGGACAATACAAAATACACTACAATACGAGAGGTAGACAGGATGAGGTAGTACTTGAGACAATGTAATACATTGTAAAACCTTGCAGTAGTGCAAAGGCCTGGAGTCTTTTTATTACAGTGTAACACTAAGATACAATGTGGTACAGTGTACAATACAGTATAGTATTGCAAGGAATACTTGAGACAAAGTGAAACAGTGTAAAGTACAGTATACAGTATGATGGTGCATTGAATACTCAAAGCAATGTGATAAAGTGTAAAGTACAGTGCGGTAGAGTTTCTTCATGATAGTGCATATTGATACAATGCAGTGCAACAGTGTGTGTAGGAAAGCTGGGACTGTGTATGTGAGAGGACCGGTTCGTTTTTAGCTAGTAGTCTTTAGTAGAGGCAGTTGACGGAGTCATCGCTTCCGTCCTGGTTTCGTCCAGTTTCGCCAATGGCAGCAAAACTGTAAAAGAGTGGGATCAGTTAGATACATGTCCTAGGGGGACATTGGGTAGTGGATGTGACTAGAGGACAAGTTAGAAGAAGTATAGTTAGTTTTTAGCTAATAGTTTTTAGTAGAGGTAGTTGACGGAGTCATCGATTCCATCCTGGTTTTGTCCCGTTCCTCGATGGCAGTAAAACTGTAAAAGTGGGATCAGTTTGATATGTGATACATCTCATGGGGGGACATTGGGTAGTGGATGTGACTCGAGGACAGGGTATATGAAGTATTCTTAGTTGTTAGCTAGTAGTCTTTAGTAAAGGCAGTTGACGGAGTCCTCGATTCCATCCTGGTTTTGTCCCGTTTGTCGATGGCAGTAAAACTGTAAATGTGGGATCAGTTTGCTATGTGATACTTGTCCCTAGGGGGAAATTGGGTAGTGGATGTGACTCGAGGACAGGCTATACGAAGTATTCTTAGTTTTTAGGTAGTAGTCTTTAGTAGGGGCAGTTGACGGAGTCCCCACTTCCTTCCTGGTTTCGTCCAGAGTGGGATCAGTTTGATATGTGATACTTGTCCCTCAGGGGACATTGGGTAGTGGATTCTGATGTGACTGGAGGACATGGTAGAAGAAGTAAAGACCACAAAGTCTATGTGCTGAAACAAAGTCTCTTCTCGTCTCTTGTCTCTGCATATTTTATCGTCACGACTTTTGGAGCCGATTGGTGTTTTGAAGTGTGTGTGCGCGGCTTTCACAAAGTGAATATAAATGTGCTGTGATTGTGTCCATGATGAGAACTCTGCGGACGGACCTGAGCCGTGTTGGCGTCGGTGCCGTGCGTTCTGGTGTTTAAAGTGTAGAACATCACACGTGGGTCAACAGCGAGGGTCAGAGCAAAGAGCTTCCTGAGAAGCTACGCACGTTGCCACCAGACTGGGGCAGTAGAGGAGGATAATGGGATTCAGACAGTGGCGTCCCAAGGTCAGGTGACCCTCAGCCTGTCAGATAATGAGATGAAAATACTCCCCCCTCCAACCGTGCATAATGATTACTCATTAATGCTGACGAGGCGAGGACTTCAACGCTCGGTCTTTAACGTTGAACCTCCACCGTGTGTTTTAACTCAGTCGAGGAGAAGCTATGAAGGTGTTAATGGTGCGAAGAGATGATCCCTGAGTAATGGAAGCTTAATTACTTCCTGTAATACGGCAGGTCTCACAGTTGGCTCCGTCTCCGTCTCCACATCGATGCGGAGCTTCATAAAAAGCACATCTTCATCCGTCTGTTAACGTGAAGGTAAGTAGTTCATTCAGAAGGACAGGAGCTGCACTTTAGAAATCACTTCTTCACAGCGGAGATTCTGAAGAGGAGTTCAGAACTTCTACTTGGGTTTGATTTTGAATCGTCTCGGCAAAGCATTGTTTCCCAAAGACTGGGTCGCCACCCTCAGGTGTGTCGCGAGAGAAACTTTAGAGGGTCATTTCCTGTTTTCTTGGTCATTTTTGTTGGTTACTTAACTTATTGATCATATCAATTGTTCAGATATCACTCGGTCAACAGTGAAATATCCTCAATTTTGTCAATGATTTACCAATAATGTCTATTTATCTGTGTCGGTTTGTCATTTTTAATATATTGGTCACCAAAAAAGGCCTGCCTCAACATACATCAATTACTACGATAATTAAAACATCGATATATACCGTATTTTCGCGACGATAAGGCGCACATAAAAGTCTTTTCTTCAAAATATATTGCGCGCCCTATAGTCCAGTGCGCCCTGTGTGTGTTGTTGTTGTTGTTGTCGGGCAGACGTAGTAGAGGACACCATGAGAACGTTAAAGGGTGAAGTGTGGGCGTGGATTGTATATAGAAACCAGGTGTGTGTTAAATATAGTAATGGCACGCAAAACTGAGACTGCGCCATTTAGTACGGTGCGCCTTATGGTCGTGAAAATGCAGTGTATTAATTTTAATATTTAGAATAAATTTACTCTGTCTTTTAGATATTTTTCATTTTTGTTGTCCAGAGTCCAGCCCATGAGGGGGCGCCAGAGCAATGGCTGATGCAAAACTTTAGCTACTAATGATTAATAATTCCATATTTTCCATTTATATATATTGTTTTTCCATTTGATTCAACATTATCTCTGTTAAGTTGGACCATGTTATTTTACTGTTTTTTGTTTTTTTTATCACAAAAAAATTTTGAAGATATAAATCACTGCATCTCACTCACCGTGGGACGAGGAAGGAGAAAATATTCAAATGAAAATCACATTTACCTGTTTACGCAAAATTAGTTTAAAACCTCATCACGTCTGTAGCTGCCGGCAGAAACAGGAACACCGCTCTGTAAATGAAAATTTAAAATTGTATTTTGACTGGGGACCTCAGTGGTTAAGTGGGCGGACTGGGGTCGGGAGGGTTCCAGGTTTGAATCCAACCAATTGTCAAGTTACCACCGAGGTGCTCTGAGCATGGCACTGTCTCCGTCCCTATGGCAAGGAGTTTCCTTTCCATATTCAGTATCACCGTGGCGACCAGGCACCGATCTTTGACGTGTGTCACCCACTGAGGACTCAGGACCAACTTCCTGCCAGACTTGACTCTAATTCACCCCTGACAGGTTAATAATAAATCTCCTCGTGTGCAGCCTGTTTTCACAGCTTTGCCCTTTCACTCAGGTGATAATCGCACCTTCTTGACCACATGGTGAATTTTCAGCGCTGTCTGAGAAGGAGGGGAGTCTGAGGTGATTGTCAAGACAATTGCAGGGTTCAGTAGCAAGGGGACGTTTGATTAGCAGCCGTGCAATCAGCAACTTTGTGGACTTTTGTCATCAACGTCCTTATCATCACAATCCAACCTGCAGCCGCTCCGGTTCGTCTGATTACTTTAATCTGACACCGTCGGCTGCTGCTGTTTCCTCCCTGTCCGTCTGAAGTGAGCGTGAAGTGTGTGGTTTGATTTCCTAAAACAATGGACGGACACAGCCAGTCAACAATTCCCATCTCCCCCTGTCCTCTCCATCTTCTACTCTTAACTCCAACTACCTCCATGTCTAACAATCTCCTCTTTGTCTCCAACCTGGTAGCTCCATCTCTAGGATCATTCTTCTACCAATGTATCCACTGTCCCTCCTCTGAACATGTCCAAACCATCTCAATCTGTCT
>JAFBJS010019134.1:0-16764 GCA_016785265.1 Paraplagusia blochii | reverse complement strand
AACCTCAGCATCTTTAACTCCTCCACCTCCAGCTCTGTCTCCTGTCTTCTACCTATTCCTAGTGTCTCTAATCCATCCATCATGGCTGGTCTCACAACTGTCCTGTACCTCCATATCCTCTCTCACCGCATCCATCAATCTCCTCTTTGTCTCCTTCCTGGTAGCTCCATCTCTAGGATCATTCTTCTACCAATGTATCCACTGTCCCTCCTCTGAACATGTCCAAACCATCTCAATCTGTCTTCTCTAGCTTTGTCCCTCTAATCAACATATACAAACGATGATTCATCTTCACTTTCCACTGCAGTTTCTTTCAACATAAATATAGAAACATGTGCAGTTAAGAAAAAAAGGAACCGGAAAAAGGCTTTTTAACGTTTCCAGACTCATGACAAGTCTTTTTGACAAACTCTGTAGACAGAGCGCCGTTACATATCGCTCACAGGAAACACGCCGACGATTGTTGTCAGGCTGTTCTCACGGATTTGCCTCAGAGTTGCTCCCCTGTCGAGTCTTAGCAGCCGAAATCCGGGCGTCTGCTGCGAGGCTTGTGAAGTCGCTGCGGCCTCAGTGAATTAATGAACGCATTCCAGGGAGGAAAAACACAACGAAAAAACAAAGACTATGGATTATCAGCTGTGCATTTCCCTCCCATTAGCACGGCTGCTGCACGCTGCGTGGGAAGCAAGAAAAGAATTTTTTTTTTTTACTTTGTCGTTTCCTCGCTGAACAATTTTATTCGGCAAATGCAGGACTTTCATCTGGTTCGCGCCGGTTTGAAGTTTTATTTCAACCTCATGCAGAGCAGAATGATTCAGCTTGTTTCCTTAAAGAACACGGCCGACGTAAACTGCTACCTTTTAAAAAAAATATATGTTGGTTTTAATTTGCTCTCAATTCAACGTCAAGCGTCTCAGCGTTTTTTTTTATTCTACTTGACAAGGCTGCTACGATAAAAACCTTCGTAATTTTCCTTTTACTTTTTTATGGGTTGCCACAGTGAATCAACGTTTTCCATCTCCCCCTGTCCTCTGTCTCTTCTACTCTAACTCCAACTACCTCCATGTCCTCCGTCACTGCATCCATCAATCACCTCTTTGTCTCCTACCTCGTTCCTTCCACCTTCAAACCAACATTCTTACCCTTTCTCTTGTCTCTTTTCCCCAGATCCAATCGTCCTCTTCTTCTGTCTTCAACCAACACTACTCCAGTTTCCATTAGCTCTGTTAGCGGTCGTTGCATAACATTTTTTGGCCACAGATTTTACTCCGGGTTCACTTCCTGATGTGCCCCTCACCATTTATCCGGGGCTTAGGACCAGCAGGTATAAGACCTGACTTGTCCTCCCTAGTAGCTGGTCCAAAAAAACTAACTATGGTATTTTTCATCATATTCTCCATTTTATACTTTTGTGAAAACTGTTTCAATCATAGAAGTCTTTTGTGGCTCCTTGTCAAGGAGGCCATTCGTCACGACCGAGTTTTTCACTACGTCCCTAGAGGGAAAAAAAAAAAAAAACATGATTAAACTTTTTTTTTTTTTTTTGCAGATTCCATTTTGGATTTGGTTTGCACTGTCCTTCCCCTCACTCATTACAAACTTGGACTCTAGTCATTCACTTTCCTTTTATTCTTTTGATTTGGATTTTATTTTTGCAGTAACACTCGAAAAATGAGACGATAAAACTGAAGTATTTGTAAAAAAAAAAAAAAGATTTCACCTGGAACTCTGGTCTGGTTGAACTGATCTAACAGCAACTACACACTATTTTATTCATGATTAATCATTTTTCTTCAACAGTTACATCACCTCAACATTGCGATACTGGGAACCCCACGAACGGCGGGAGGAGTGATTGATCGTGTACCAAAATATTTGTGAGCTGCAGCTCTTAACTTGATGAGACAAAAGTGGCGTCTCAAGAATTCCAAACTTTTTATTTTTTATTTTTTTCCTGACGTCCTTGGAACGGTTCAGTCACTCTCGTCTCTTTGAAGGAGAGAAAAAAATAAAAAATAAAAACACAAAAACCTTTCACTCCATCATTGCCACAGCCATTATTACTGTCACTGCAGATGAAGCGAAAATCCTGCGTCATCTTCCTACACACTTTTTCCCTCCATCTTTTGTCTACTTCCTCTGCTAATTTATTCCACTACTTTCGGTGGAGATCCTTTTTTTCTGCTGCTATAAAACCCGGGACATAAAATCCAGAGAAATGACTTAAATGCGGCATTAAATCAACTCCCTGCACATTCTCAGCCGTTAAAGGAAAACGTACAGGGAAGTCACGCAGAAACATACAAGCGGCGTTAGCATTCAACCCAAGACGCTGAATCCTCGGGCTGCGTTAGCGCAGGAAAATAGCCAGAAGCAATGAGTGTAATAAATCTTGGTTTGTTGTGTTGATGTTGAAAACCAACTGAGCCGATGACGTCTTAACTTAAGAATAATAACCAACTTTCTAAGGACATAAATCAAAGGATGCCAGGAGCAAAAAAAATGTTATTGTGTTTTGTTTTTTTTGTCTTTTCAGTAGAATTTTAGGGTCGGGAGATGAGTTGACGAAATGTTTCAACAAATTGGAATAAAACTCTATCTATCTATCTATCTATCTATCTATCGATCTACAGTATCTATAAAGCTAGCTAGCTAGCTATCAATCTTCCTGTTTATCTGTCTGTCTGTCTGTCTGTCAGTCTTGCTGTGTTTATCTATGTCCAACCTCCACTTTCCTCTGACCACTTCCAATAAGACTTGTATGAAGATAAATGTCATGTTGATTATTTCCAGATGTCCATTCCCGTTTTTTCCCTAATATTTATTCCTTGTCTTCATGTGTCTTGTGTTTGCAAGACGTTTGCTTTGCATTCCCAGTTGATGCAGGAAAAAAGCCACCAACACCTTGATTCTTCTGCTTGATCATTTCTGTGCTCATCTCTACATCGTCGTCCTGTTTTCTTCTTTAAAAAACACACACAAAAGACACAGGTCAACTAATACCTGTGAAAACATGAAGAAGAAAGAGTGAGTAAAATAGGAAACTACCTCCACACTCTCCTTTGGTCTCTTGATTATACTTTTCCTTGTTTTTACATGTGACAGGCAGAAAACCATGGACCCGGTTACAGTACCAGGGGGAACACCGTTTCACTAATTATTATATTCTTTGTTCCTTAAGGGCACGTAATGATTTTTCTACACTGTAACTAAGGCTTTGACTTTCATGAGAGTGTGTTCTATCATGTAACAGCTAGCATGACTGCCTCAGATGCAGAGAACAGAGAGTCCTGGGTTTGATTCCCAGAGGACCACAAGCTTGATAATGTTAATCCTCCTCTGTTCTTCGGATAAAAGTATGAAAAGGGTTTTAGAACCCTGCTGCTGTTCATAAATGTTGAACACCAAGGAGAAATTAACTTCACTCCGTGCCCATTAGGGTTTAATCCCGGAACCGGGATTTCCAGGAAATGCGATCAGAAACGGGAAATGTGAAGACGGGACCCAGGAAAAATTGGGACGTGCGTCTATTTGTTGTCATGCGGACGGCAAAGGGTCTGGTGGGGCATCTTTTCCCCGGCCTCTTCCCTGAGGAGAACGCGTCCGAGTATTTTTTTTTCTCTTTTTTACGGCCGCTACACCCTACAATCATGAACTTAGGTTTAGGATACGTGCCTAATATATTAGGAAATGATCAAGATAGTTTGCTTTAACATATTTTGCTTTTAAATTGAAGTTGTGTAAAATTATTATTTAGGCTTCAACGATTGGCCAGTTTTTCCAAAGACGATTTACAAATGTCGTGGGCAGATGTCGCCCACGACAGCGCAAGTGGCTAGGTCTTTAAAGGTGTTGTGGAGATGAAACCTGTTGTTTTGCATCACTAATTGTAGCCTAATTAGCAATAATTTCATGTACAGGTAATAATGCAGGTTAGCACGAATATTTGAACGATATCTAAATAAGCTTTTTACACAGAAAACAGTAAAAATAAATAAATAAATAAATCCCAGGATTCCCGGGAAATAGCTTATCTTTTTTTTATTCGATTTTTGTCATTTTCGGGAAAAACATTAAACCCTAGTGCACATCAATAGTATTAAACTGATTGTATTTGATGCCTGGAGAACAATTGACCGTCCCTTAAAACCAGTGTGTTTTAAGTCAAGTCTCTCTGTTTTTCTGTCTTTGTCTTATTTGCAAAAATCTATCCATAATATATTGTCATTTTAAAGTAAACCAGGAAGATCACTGTAGAGCATCATTGTCAGGCGCCCTCTGTGATCACGGGAACATCTGTCCGCCTGAATTCTCGGCTGAATTCCAGGTGCGGGCGTCGTCCTACAGATCGCTCACAGGTATTTTGCATTTCTGTCTCTTTATTCAAGGCCCCACTGTTTTCTACATCACTCTGCGCTGCAGAGGAAAGGCATGATGAGGGAAAACACCTTCAAATAGGTCAGCAGAGAGACCAATCGGCCGTATCACCATCTGCCCCTCTAATGACTACCTGACTGTTCTGTGATGGGACACGCTCGGCTGGACAGGCTTCATAGGACACTCATTTAGTCCGGACATTTCTCCCCAACTCAGTGCAGCTGATGAAACGTGATCATGTCAGTTGTGCGCGTGTTTTTCTTTCCCTAATTTAAAAAAAAAAATGTATTCTGGCCTTGTTCCTTCATCAGTGAAACAGGAACTAATGATTTTTTCATTATACATGCTGTAAAATGCATCTTCCAGTCTCCGGGTCGGAAAACATTTGCAGAAGCTGAGTAACGATCTACATACGGAGTTTTACAACCTGTTCTTAAGCTGAGTGCTTCGTTAAATATTTATTGACATATTATGTGAATGGGACACACAGTTTTAAACACCTGAAACAGTCCCCTACCATGGACATTTTAAGCGTATTTTAAGATTCTTTTGTGTTTGGTCGTTGGGCGACTGACGCTGCCCGTTACTTTTGGCTTTAACGTGTCTGCCGGCACTGCCATAGCAACAGGACGACATACGGAGTTTTACAACCTGTTCTTAAGCTGAGTGCTTCGTTAAATATTTATTGACATATTATGTGAATGGGACACACAGTTTTAAACACCTGAAACAGTCCCCTACCATGGACATTTTAAGCGTATTTTAAGATTCTTTTGTGTTTGGTCGTTGGGCGACTGACGCTGCCCGTTACTTTTGGCTGTAACATATCTGCCGGCACTGCCATAGCAACAGGACGAAAAGCACTATAGTGAGAAAATGTGAGAATAAAATACTACTGTTGTCGCACAGACTCACAAGGTGCTGAGGTTCTGTTTAGGAGAGACAAGGATGGACAGGATCAGGACAACACAGACAGGAAGGTTTGGAGAAAATGCTAGAGAAAACAGATTGAGATGGTTTGGACATGTTCAGAGGAGGGACAGTGGAATAATCCTAGAGATGGAGCTACCAGGTAGGAGACAAAGAGGAGATTGATGATGTGGTGAGGGAGGACATGGAGGTACAGGACAGTTGTGAGACCAGCCATGATGGATGGATTGGAGACACTAGGAATAGGTAGAGGACAGGAGACGGAGCTGGAGGTGGAGGAGTTAAAGATGCTGAGGTTCTCATGCTGAGGTTCTCTTTAGGAGAGACAAGGATGGACAGGATCAGGAATGAGGTGATTAGAGGGACAACACAGACAGGAAGGTTTGGAGACAAAGCTGGAGAAGACAAAGATTGAGATGGTTTGGACATGTTCACAAGAGGGACACTGGAATGATCCTAGAGATGGAGCTACCAGGTAGGAGACAAAGAGGAGATTGATGGATGCAGTGAGGGAGGACATGGAGGTAGTTGGAGTCAGAGTAGAAGATACAGAGGACAGGGGGAAGATGGAAATTGTAGTAACACCTGAAAAAAGGGACAAGAAGAAGGAAACTGGAGTCAATGTTAGTGGTGATTGCTCAAAGGTCAGGGTAATCCTGGGACTCAGGTCCAGGTCCAGGAAAATCTTGGGCAACAATCATCTACTGGAAGCAGATGCTCGTTCCAAAACAGACTGATGAAGTTTTCGTTGTAAGGCAAGAACCCGAACCACTAAGACACATCAAGGTTAAGAGTTTTTGACTGGTTTTAACAGGGACATCCTTGTCCACAGTTGTTTTAATAAGATGTTGTTAACGTAACGCAGCGCTCCAGTGTGGTGCACTGATTTGTTTGGAGTGTAGATGGTGAGAAACCTCAGCAGTGGACTCTCTTTGTTCAATTAAATGTTAAAAAGCAGGTCAGAAGCTCCGGTTTGTCACTTTTACTTGTTATGGTCTAAAAAAAAAACTCGCATTTCTGTCTCTGCAAAATGAGACACTGTAATTAAATTTTTAAAAAATGGTTGTTTTTATAGTTTATTGCTGTCAAGAAACGATGTCGCTAGTTAATTGCTGCTTTTTTTTTTTTTTTTTTTTTTTTTTTTTTTTTTTTTTTTTTTTTTTTTTTACCAGTAGTGATTCCTTCAGGCCTTTACAGGGAAAAAATTATTTTTCCAAATGAATGGTTTTGTCCATATTTTCTAAACGATCTCGGAGCAAGTCTCCCTGATTAGCAGTGTGTCGGAGCACGAAGCTTCTTCGCAAACAATAATCCGCGTCGTAAACACTTTTTAAATGTTTATCGTCTCGTTAGTTTGTGTTGTTGCGGCCTCTCTGAGCTCCCAGTTTCACAAGTCGACGTCAACGATTTGACCTCAGGGACAAAGTCAAAACTTCACAGCCTACTTAAAAAAAAATGTTGACAAAAACGTGATCAACCGTAAAGACTAATTGACGGTGGGTTCTAATGGGACCACCCACTGCACTGATTATCAGGGAGGTGAAGGATTTGCTCGCCGCTGTCGTCTCCATAACGCTGTTGGAGACAAATCGGACCTCCTGCCGAGATAAGGGGAGAGTTACTGTAGAGCAGAGTGCTGCAGATCCAGCTGTAATTATTACCTTAGATCCTAAAGAAAATCAGACGCAATTCAGAGGCGGTGATGTCCTGTTGTCAAAGTTTCCAACCTGAGGTGAGCAGAGACGTCAGTCCCTCATGACGTGTAGTGTCTTGCTCCTGGGCCTCATGCTGTGCTCAGACTTCGCTCCCTGCGATTGAGCAAATTCACTCTGTGGACATGACAAAATCAGGACAGATTTGATTTTAGGTAAATAGAGGAGTCCAGGCAGGATGGAGCAGCTGGAGGAAAGAGTCAGGAGGGATCTGAGATAGAAGAGAGTCAGCTAAAATGAAGGACAACAGGACAGTGGTGAGACCAGCCATGATGGATGGATTAGAGACACTAGGAATAGACAGAAGACGGGAGACAGAGCTGGAGGTGGAGGAGTTAAAGATGCTGAGGTTCTCTTAAGGAGAGACAAGGATGGACAGGATCAGGAATGAGGTGATTAGAGGGACAACACAAGCTAGAGAAGACAGATTGAGATGGTTTGGACATGTTCAGAGGAGGGACAGTGGATACATTGGTAGAGGAATGATCCTAGAGATGGAGCTACCAGGTAGGAGACAAAGAGGAGATTGATGGATGCAGTGAGGGAGAACATGGAGGTAGTTGGAGTTGGAGTAGAAGATACAGAGGACAGAATGAGATGGAGAAGACTGATTTTCAATGGGACAAACTGAAAGGAAAAGACGATTTCTTCCTGCTACTTATTGACCCTGCCCAAAAATAATTACTGCAGGTCAATGTTGACCTGTCAATGGTGTCAAAGTCATTTTTACCATCAACAAAAAAAATGTCCTTGAGGGGCTGGTTGCACTTAGAAGACTATAGATATATCTACTCCAATAGATATTTATACGTTACTGCAGTTTATAATTGTTTTTTTTACATAACAATATTGGTTATGTGTGTTAATTTTTTTTTATTTATTTATTAGTGTTAGGAAACTCTGCTACATTTAGTTTTAAATGTTTTGTAAGATCCTGCGGCCCATGCAAAATGACTCGTGGGCCACATTTGGTCCCCGGGCCTTGAGTTTGACACATACGATTTATGTAGTTGTCGTTAATGTATAAATACTTGATGCTTCTGAAACGTTCAGGTGAAATCTTAAATCCTCCTCACTCGTACTTTCTACAAAGGCAGTCCAGTTGTCGAATTCTAATTTTATCACATTTAATCACTTTTACTGTGATTAATTCTGCCAGTGTTTTCCAGCAGACCATTTGATCCCTTTAACACTTTCTCCAACATTTCTTCTCCGTCTTCTCGGCTCAGCTCGTGTCACCGTGGACACTTCAAACACATTGATTTGCTGATTTCTTCAGCTTTGAACCTTCGTAAGTCAGGAGCAGATTCGGGGACAGCGAGCGGTTGATGTGATTTACACGGGGCCGCGCTCTTCATTCACGTACTGTCGGATCAGCTTTAGTGTCTCATCCATTTCCATTGTCTTTGGTGTGTCATAAATGGACAAACGAGTAGAAGTTAACGGTGCGTTTTAACACCGGAACTTGGGGACGCCTTCGTTTTATTTAATCCAAGCTTGAACTCTTTATATTAAATTCCTTTATTCAGGGCTGTTTATGAAATGATGTATTAAATATTTCCAGCTGGGTGTAACAGCGGTCCATCTCTGGGGTAACTCTGCTTCTCAGACTTCAGACGCCTTCATGAGCACTAGGTTGAAGTACTCAAGTACTTAGAAAAAATTAGAAGTTTGCAGAATTTTCAAAAAAAGAGTCAAACGCCTGAGGGAGGAGATCGGTGCTAAAGGTGTAATAAAAATATAGACGCATAATATTTCAGCCGCACTGACTCATGGAAAACTTTGGTTTTCTTCAATGTTTTGTTCATTTTAATGTCAGTTATCACTAAAGGTAGATTATGACCTGACCAAAAAAATGAAATGTGAAAACAGTGAATGTCTTAAATCACGAAAACCACAGGAAATGTCTGGAAATCAGCTCAGATCAACTCTTATGAGCAATTTTTTGTCATTTTATAATTATATTTGTCCAAACAAATGCACCTTTAGTGGAATCAGGCATGAAAATGTACAAGAAATTGAAGAAAACAGCAGGGTGGTCTAAGATTTTTTTTTTTTTTTTTCCATTGCGGTATATGTTATTTTTTTAAATAAAAAAAGTTGGAAAGTCATGTTCAAAGTAAAACATGATTTTCACATTAAAACAACATGAAAAATATAATTCTGTTTTGAACAAGGAAACGATATAAGGGAAAAAAAAATTGAGTTTTGGCATTTTGCTCGGAACAGAATCAAAATATTTTTTGTTCCAGAGCAGAAAAACGTACCTAAAAATGATGCTAACCACTTAAAACTAGTTGTAATTTTTTTCTTTAAAAACCCTGTGTAACCTCATCATCAAGTCATACGTCGCCTAAAAAGTTCCAGGAACTATATTTTTTGTTCTCACCAGTTCAAGAACATCACAAAACCAGAAACGTTACCATTTCTGTTCCGAACCACAAAAACCCTGGTCCAAAACCCTGGTTACCATAGAGACAACTGACTTTGATGTGTTGTAAGATACACAAGAAATAGAACAGGAAATAAAACCAGTTACCGTTATTTTTTAATATGCAATTCTGTTCCGGAACAGAATTTTATGTTTCTGGTTCTCGGTTTTGTTTCTTGTACGAGTTCTAAGCCCTGATAGCATAAATACTAAGACATAAATTCGTATAAATATTCTGCTTTTCTTTCTTGGCTTCAACTGCTGAGAAGAGAAATCAGACGTTGTCCATGTTTCACTGACATCACAGACATTCGTGGACCCCTGCTGTCTCTTAAAGTCCTCTTCCCAAAAATGTAAACGTGGTTTAGGTATTTTGGAAATCATGAAATCCTCAGGAGGCTTTCAATGTTTCCTTCAAAATAAAAGGCCCGTCCTCTGTGAAAGCGACATTTTCATTCTCCATGCGTGGAACCAAAACTCCAGCTTTTTGGGGGGATGAAAATAAAAGTGTAGTGAGCTGTGGGCAGTGGGCAGCATCTGTGCAGGTTTAGAAGATGCAGCTATCATCCCACCAGGGTGCCAGCTTCGGCAGCTCCGCTTTTTCAAAATGTTGAATCCACCATTGTCCTACTGCGCTAACATTTTCCCAGCAAAAAAGACAGTGAAACCCGGTCTCCAGCGCGACAATAAGAGCCGAGCGCCGGCTCCCGTTTTTAATCCTCTGCTTCATCCGTCACCATTATTACTCCTTTGGCGCCCGCCTCCTCCCTGCTCGTCATCTCCCAGCAGAACCTGCAAATGACTCTTATTGTCTCAGACAACACTTATAATTTATTTAGAGACTGTGCCGTGCCCGGGCGCAAAAATGGAGGCAGTGTCTGAAGACAGAATCCCCCTCAGACTCTCTGCTGATTAGCAAATAGAGCTGAGGCTGGGAGCGGTGGGGGAGTAGCCCGAAGTCGACACCGCGCTAATGAACTTTTAAATATTTCCACAATTTTGGAATTTAGTTTTGTTCAAAATGTGTAATAATAAGCTCGTAACCTCCCTGTGGAAAGTATGGCGGCGCTGTCGACAAGTAATTACACGCGGCGCCCTAATGTGTTGATTTGTTTTTGTTTTTCCAGTCGCGAAATTAAACTCATATTTTAGGGGCGTTATTAAAATAAATAAAAAGTCATTATTATTCATTTAAAACGCAACAAAGAAGACGGAGGATTAAATGTCTCCACATCACCGGCGCTGTGTTTTCCTCAAGTCGTTTCTACAGCAGGGAAAAAAAAAAACATTTAAAAACTTGAAGCTGGTATTTAGCAACGTTAACCCGGAAAAAAAGTATAAAACTAAAAATTCTATATCACGGAAAAGTCTCGTTCTATCATTTTTCTGTACGATAACAGAGCAGACAAATCCATTGTTATGTTGCACTATATGCTGATGACATCTTGGTTTTCATTCGCTAGGATTCTGTAACTTTTTGCCCTGCATTATGACTCCCAGGCATAAGTCAGACCATTATGGTGTTTTGAAGTCCTACATTAGTGACTCTCAACTGGTGGATCGCGACCCAAGGGTGAGTCGCACACCCATTTTGAGTAGGTCGCTGGCCTTTGCCGGGGCAAGGAAAATGTTTACAAATAATATTTAGAGGTTTTTGATTATTTTTGGTTACATTTTAGTGTCTTCCAAGATGAAGACGACATGGTGGGACTCAAATGTATCACAGGAACATCAGTACGGCCTTTTTTTTCTCCAATACTTCAACTTCTTTCCATCAGTAGACAAACCGATGACGCTATAACATTGCACAGAACGTAACAGCTCGACCACAGCAATGGTCCAACCAGAACTGGACCTCAGCATGTTCTTACCGACAGCAGAACCTCCCAGTTGACCCATTTGGGTCCTACAAAGTTGTCTTCAACTTAGACTTTATTAAAACCACTTGGTTGACGTAGGTGAGTGACATACAAACTGGTGTGGAGTCCATCAGTTCCGACCTACGCCAAATATCGATAATAACTCACCAAGGCTTTTATTGTGGTAGGATAGGAAAAACAAAAGTATTGTAAGGAAAATCTTTTTTAAAAACCCTGTAAAAAATGTTCTGATGAAGATGAAGTTCTGCTGGATGTTGTTTAGGATTAATCGTGATTAATCCATAGCTGGTTCTTGATTAATCAAACCCTTGTGTTCTCATAAGATGATTCATGAAAAGTTAATTAGATTTTTGTAAATTCATTTCCTGGTCTCTGTTTGTCTCATTGGAGGATTTTAATTTCCTAATGAACAGCTATTTATTGGTTACCGTTGAAGGCAGCAGCGTTTGGGTGACATTATTCTGTCCGGTTTGACTTATTTCTCTAAGTAAGAATGAAATGTCAACGGTGTAAAGGACACGGCCATTAAAGTGGACCGTCCTCAGTCTTTGGGAGAATCCATGTCTCTCTCCTTACTTTAATGACAGTTTCAACAGAGTGACAGTTCCTGTAATCGTCACTAGGGTCAGCAGCCATTTCCTGTATTTTCTTCTTCTCCTTTCGGTTTGTCCCCTTTTTCAGGGGTTGCCACAGCGAGTCAACAATTTCCATCTCCCCCTGTCCTCTATATCCTCACCTTAAACTCCAACTACCTCCATGTCCTCCCTCACTTCATCCATCAATCTCCTCTTTGTCTCCTACCTGGTAGCTCCATCTCTAAGACCATCCTTCTACCAATGCATCCACTGTCCCTCCTCTGAACATGTCCAAACCATCTCAATCTGTCTTCTCTAGCTTTGTCTCCAAACCTTCCTGTCTGTGTTGTCCCTACCTTCCTGTCTGGATCCTGTCCATCTTTGTCTCTCCTAAAGAGAACCTCAGCATCTTTAACTCCTCCACCTCCAGCTCTGTCTCCTGTCTTCTACCTATTCCTAGTGTCTCTAAACCATGATATTTGTCCATCTTTATATGTGAGCTTGTTCATCTGTGGAGGGACAGAAACATCTACTTAATCCACCTTTTAGTCACAAAGTCTTTAGTCTCCTTCTTTCTTGTCCCTTTTTTCTGTATCTTCTACTCTAACTCCAACTACATCCATGTCCTCCCTCACTGCATCCATCAATCTCTTTGTCTCCTACCTGGTAGCCCCATCTCTAGGATCATCCTTCTACCAATGCATCCACTGTCCCTCCTCTGAACATGTCCAAACCATCTTAGTCTTTGTCTCCAAACTTTCCCGTCTGTGTTGTCCCTCTAACCACCTCATTCCTGATCCTGTCCATCCTTGTCTCTCAGCATCTTTAACTCCTCCACCTCCAGCTCCGTCTTCCACCTGGTGTCTCCCTTCTATCTCTCTAGTTTTTTCTCCCAACCTGCCTGTCTGTGTTGCCCCTCTACTCACCTCATTCCTGATCCTGTCCATCCTTGTCTCTCCTAAAGAGAACCTCGGCATCTTTAACTCCTCCACCTCCAGCTCTGTCTCCTGTCTTCTACCTATTCCTAGTGTCTCTAAACCATGATATTTGTCCATATGTGAGCTTGTTCATATGTGGAGGGACAGAAACATCTACTTAATCCACCTTTAAGTCACAAAGTTTTTCGTCTTCTTCTGTCTTGTCCCTTTTTTCTGTATCTTCTACTCTAACTCCAACTACCTCCATGTCCTCCCTCACTGCATCCATCAATCTCCTCTTTGTCTCCTACCTGGTAGCTCCATCTCTAGGATCATCCTTCTACCAATGTATCCACTGTCCCTCCTCTGAACATGTCCAAACCATCTTAGTCTTTTTCTCCAAACCTTCCCGTCTGTGTTGTCCCTCTAATCACCTCATTCCTGGTCCTGTCCATCCTTGTCTCTCAGCATCTTTAACTCCTCCACCTCCAGCTCCGTCTTCCACCTGGTGTCTCCCTTCTATCTCTTTCTCGACACGTCTCCACGAGGAGGCGGCGTTTATTAACCCGTATTAATTCGCCTCAATACGTGCCGACACCTCGGAGACTCCAGGCGTCCACGTGGAATAAACAACCATCCGACTGTTGTGTTTTTCAATCCATCAAAAGTTTTCCAGCCTGCCTAATGTAGCTCAGCTCATTTAACTGCCTTGTATAGATTATCCCCGGTGTTTGGCTTTGCTATAATAGCTGAACACAATTTAGATCAAGCCCTAAGCATAAAATATGTAGATGACAATATTCCCCTAATGTTTCATTCAGGGAGCAATAAAGAGACACCAGTCTGTGGAACAAAGATAAACGGATTCTTTTTCATCTGCTTCCAAATCTCTCCAGTTCAATACAGAGGCCTGGACACTGATGCAGAAAATTATTACTCTGCTAATTTGTCGCCTACACCACGTTGTATGTTCCTTTATGTCGGGGGGTCTTTATGGAATATCTGTTCTGAGGTGGAATACTGGGATTTTTCCGTCAACAAAATGAAGTGAAATAACTTTATTATTCCATATAAAACGCATGGGGCTAGAAATTAAGTATTGAATTATATATTATTATTGTTACTATTATTAGAAATAAAAATCTTGATTCAACCTGTGAATACAATTAGAGCAACAATATATGAATGCATATATTATTGAATATACAGTGCACTGTTTGTTTTCCTGCTCATGAGTTAAACATTTCAATAAAAAAATATATATAATGTAAAAAAAAATGTATATTTGAGGAAAGAATGAGATTCTAATTTTTTTTTTTTTTTTTAAATTTAACCACAAATAAATAAATAAATAATAAATGACCACGGATAAAATAAATATATTTCTTAGTGATTCTCTAGATCAGGGATTCTGAACCATTGGGCCCCAAAGTTGGGCCGCAAGCGCCCCCTAGAGGGCCGTGAAAATTTTAAACTGCTATTTTCAAGGGCCCCAGGTCACTCGACACTGAAAAAATTGGGCCTCAAAATTGGGTGACAAAAAGGTTAAGAATCCCTGCTCTCGATCACACAAGTCAAACCCAGGCTCGGGGGCCAAATCTGGCCCATGGTCTTATTATATTTGGCCCGCAAAAATCTACTAGTTTGCCCAGTAAATAGCCACTATAAAGTGGCAACATTTCTAGTAATTGAACATTTCTGTTATGGCCTCTGAAAAGCTACAGATAATGTAAATTTTTGGTTGTTTCAGACAAATAATTAAAGATTATTTCCATAAAAACAAAATCAATCAAAGAAAACATCAACATTTGTCGTCAATTTTGCATAAGTATTAAGTTTGGCCCAGGTTTTTAACTTTGGCCTACTGTGAGTTTGAGTTTGACACCTCTGATTGAGATGGTTTGGACATGTCCAGAGGAGGGACAGTGGATAGATTGATAGAAGAATGATCCTAGAGATGGAGCTACCAGGTAGGAGACAAAGAGGAGATTGATGGATGCAGTGAGGGAGGACATGGAGGTAGTAGGAGTTAGAGTAGAAGATACAGAGGACAGGGGGGAGATGGAAATTGTTGACTCACTGGTTGCCACTGAAGAGCTCTGAGCACAGCTGCCCCTGTGACCTGGTGACGGATAAGAGGATGAAAATGAATTAATGTTTTCCTTTGAAAGGGTAAAATAATGTTTTTTACTTGTTTTTTCCTGTTTTATGTGAATGAATCCCCTCTATTGTCCTCTCAGTAGGGACAGGAGACTCTCTTTGTAGACGTTTTTTAACGTAAGTGAGTCATTTTGGACCATTGAGAAGATGTGAGATGGATCTGTAAATGCATTATCAAGGAGATTACTATAAACAAGGAGTCTTGAAGTTTGGATTTCTCAGATTCTTGTGAGGACATTTTGTCCTCCAGGCATCAAAATGAGGCCTTTTAGGCGTCTGTGTATCGTACGATTCCTCACGTCTTCATGGCCACAACTTTGACAACAAGGAAGATGAATAATTTTCAAGGGTGTATAGAGCATCGAGACGGTATCAGGAATCAGAAACTGATTTTTGTTTGTTTGTCTGTTGTCTGATTCTGCTGACAGATCTGGACTCAAATATCTTCAGATTTTTTTTGTACTTCTTCTGTTTCATTGTTAAAAGTTTTATATCGGGTTTTCTAAAAGTCCAAGTAATTGACTTGGACGACACTGGCATGTCAATTGGGTTTCATTCCAAACCAAAAAAATAATGTCCTTGCAGTGACCCCACCACCCCAGAATTATGTCAGCTAAATTGACTTTTTTTACTGAATTTTTCAGTTTTTACTTATAAGAAATTTCCCCCAATATTTTAGCGTAAGTTGCGTTAGTTTGTCATAACTGTTTGTTTCAACACATTCAGTCCATTTTGTCTCCTGTAGAAGACTTTCAGAAGAATTCCTCTGTATTGGGAAGGTTAGCTAAAACCATGGAGGCAGCCATGTTGCCAGTCTATCATCAATCAGCGACAGGATTGGTCCAGCATGTGTCACATGTCAAACAGAGCCACCGCTAAAATCACACAATAAAATCTTTGAAAAACACGTAATTTCTTCATAAAAGGCCTCGCCATGAAGAACGGACAAAAGTTTTTGGGATTAAATTTTTGCCATGAGCTTAACGTAATTTTTTAACAAGCGCGATGAAACAATGATACTGCCTACCTAGCTAAAACAAGCAGCAGCTATTTTGCGTAGGACTAAAATTAGACTAATAGTTAGATCATATCAATCCTTCAGGAGTATTCTTCAAGAAGTTATGGATACATTTAGGAGAAAACCCTAAATTTCTTTTCCATGTCACTGCAAACACTTCTTTTTTGGCCTCACGTTGCTGCAGGGTTGTGGGATTGATTCCCTTCTACTCTCTTTGACGACTCTCAAGCTTTTAGTATCAGACTGAAGTTAAAACCTGTCGTGAAAAGTACTTTAATTTGTGTTATGTATAAGCAGGGATCATTAACATACAGTATTTTCTCCTTGTTTGACTAAAACCAGACGGTTCACAGAAGACGCCACCTGCTGTTGTCACATTACTTTAACAAAGGTAACTCCAGAGAATGTGTTAATGATGCAGACGCAGTGAAACGGCCTGGTTTTATTAACGCCACTTATTTATGTCGACTTCCTCAGTAAAGACTTTCGCAGCTGAAAGTAATGAGCTCAGTTCAGGAGAAGAAAATGTCAGTGATATCAACGACGCTGCAATGGTCCATCAGGACAACCTGACTATTATGATATGTGTGTGATGAAATGGAAGTGGAAAAGATTTTTTTTTTGTTCTCTTTACCCAGAGTTCCCAGAGTAAACCGCAGTCTTTCCTGAGCTTTTCCTAAATTAAACTGGATTTATGTTCACGGCATCGGGCGCCGTAGTTAAAAATTCATCTTCCAACTCGGTTCCTTGTCTGATTTATGCTT
>JAFBJS010019102.1:0-12566 GCA_016785265.1 Paraplagusia blochii | reverse complement strand
GCCATAGGCTCAGAAATACATTGCAATACAATTGGCAGATTTTTTTTTTTTTTTTCAAAGTGAGTTGGGAAAAAGTTACAAGTTACAGTTACTTACAGTATAAGTAAATGAGTAAAATAAAGCTAAGTATGTGGAAAGTAAGAAAAATATGAGTGTAAAGTATTAGTTTAAACTTGTATACTTTTTTATTCAGTTTTTTTTTTTTTTTTTTTTTTTTTTTTTCAAGTGATTCAAGAGCTTTTTCTTTTATTTTTTTTTTACCCCTAGTTTTATCCAAGTTGTCCCAATCAGGGTTATCATCGTTAACGAAAACGAAAACGATCACTGAAAAAAAAAAAATCTTCGTTAACTGAAACTAACTAAAACAATCATTAAATAAAAAAAAAACTATAACTAACTTAAACTAAAACGTGTCCTAACAAAACTAACCGAAACTAACTGAAATTAGAAATGAACTACCCTTCGTTTTAGTCTTTGTTCGAACTTCGCAGAAAACTGAAACTAAACTAAAACGAAACATTTTGGACAAAACTAAAACTAACTAAGACTGAATTAGTTGCTTTTACGAAAAACTAAAACTAAGTAAAACTAAAGTGCTAACTAAAACGAAACTACACTGAAAAATCCCAAACTATTATAACCCTGGTCCCAATGTCCTCCTAGTAAATATTATGTCGCTGTCCTATCTAAGCATCGGGTTACTAACACCGGAATAGAGGGATCTTCGTTTATAATGACCTGAGAAGAAAGAAAAAGAAGAAGGAAATGGACCAACGCCAGGAATACTGGACTGGGAATTGGCAAATAAAATGGGGAAACATAAAAAAAATGGTGATATTTCATTGAATCAATATTTTTTTTACAACCCTATTGTCTTTAATCACATCATCAAAATCCTAAGGAGTCAGCTTGATCCATAAATAATGAAAAAAAAATGTACAGGAAGTTAAAAAAAAACTCCTTGGGGAGGCGTTCTGTGCCTGAGGTACTTTGTATTTTTCACCCCGGAAAAATATTAAATCATTTTCCCTGTTGCTGAAAAAAGGCGAATAAAACCAAATGAAAAAGCACAACATAAAGAGGGAGAAACATCAAACAGGTGGAGATAAGACTGGAAGTGTTGGGCTTTTTTTTTTGAAAAACTGTTTACATGACTGATTTGTTTTTCCAGTGCCTTCTTTGCTCTTATCTCCTGCAGGCGTCCGTCATGAGAACATCACTCAGACTTTCCTTTCTCATCTTCAACAGCTCTGGATATTTAACAAAGAACTGGAACCAACAGAGGGAGCCGAGCAGGAAAAAAAATAAAATAAAATAAACAGGACAGGAAACACAAGAAGACAAAGAGAGTTGCTAGTTTTGTGCAGTTGGAAGATTTCCCAGCGGAGGAGCCGACCAGATTATTTTCATTACCATGTCAACGCTGCGGGGGAAACAATCGGTGCCTCGTTCTCCGAGTTCAACCCTCCGGGGAAATGTTCCGTGACCCACGTGTGTGGATGACATATTGAAATCATATGGCGCTGTTGAATCATGTCCCGCTCACGCAGAAGCCAATATGGGCATTGTGTGCCGCGGCGGAGGGTCGCGTCCCAGCTGACGAGGCAGATCTCACATAAAAAAAAAAAAAAAAAAAAAAAAAGATGATCTAATGTGAAGATCCTCCAGGAGGAACAAACACTTACAGGGGCAGAGAGCATCCCACGCTCTTCAGTGTCTGTGAAGACAATATTGTCTGGTTTATACTCAAATCTAGGAGCTGTTGGAAGAAAAAAAAAAAAAAAAAAAAAAAAAAAATGGGTTCCTTGAAAGAAAACATGTTCATTAATAATTTCAGACTCGTTTGCCCAGGATTTTCACTCATGATGTGATACTGAAAATAATGTTTATTTATTGCGATATCTTTATTAACCGATGTTGTCCAAAAACTTAATTCCCGATACCAATATGATCCAAGACTTCTCGTTGGTGACATGAGAGACAATCACTGGCAAATGTCCCAGAAATACTTATTTCAAATGCAATCAGTCATGACATAGCCCGGCTACAGAAACTCCACACGTTTAGTAAAACCAGCGTCTTGAACGGGAGAGTTCGGCCAAAAAAAAAAAAAAAAAAACTCCAAAAATCCACAAAAAAAACTCCAGACCACGGACATTTACTGTAGCATTGATCATTGTTGTTGTCCCTTTAAATGACATCATAATCATGTACCGGTCGGTAGTACTGACTCACTTATCTATGATAAAGTCCAGCATATTTGTCGAGACCGTTAGCATCAGAGTTTGAATAACGTTAAAATAAATAATGCGTTTTGATGTTAAAAATGATGCTAATATCGGCCCGATATTTATCAGTAGATCAATATAGCGGACATCCCTAGAAATTTACCTTGGCTACTTTTGAAGTGTCGGAGGTCTCCTCCTCTGAAAACGCTCTGTGGGTCAAATTTCTTAACTAAATTATCTTTGTATTGTTTCTAAAACTTAAAAAAAGGACATTTGGAAATAAGATATAGACATTTTTACATTGCGGTTCTAAATTCCAAATCATAACCTTGAAGTGAACTGAGTTGAGCAGGTCCCCAACCCGTGGTGTGCCGACCAGAACCAGTCCGTAGTTGGTCTCGCAAGGTGCCACAGTGGGAAGCGAGTGTGATGTACAGTTTTCCTCAGTTCGTTGTGCTTTTTAATCCGATTTACGGTAAATTTCCACAATACATACTCGCGTTGCTTCACATGCGGGTAGTTCCACAGTGTTTACCTTAGCATGTCCGCTTCAGAAAGCAGAATCTTGGGTTGGATTCCCAGTTTAACCACTCCCCCATTTGGGTTGCTTTAGTTAAAAGCTTTTATGTGAATGGTCACTGGTAGCTTTGTTTGCCCAGACCAGTTCGTACACAACATACTATTGGCTAAAACAGTTTGTACTTGGTGTACTATTGTCTAACTGATCCCGATCTTCTCTCAAATCGAAACATCTCGCACCATCTCTCTTCTTTTCTTCTTAGTGGTAATTATTTCTTAAATCTGTCCGTTTTACATAGCATCGTCTCGACCCACATAACTCCCAGTTGTATCACCACGCACAGTGTGGAGCAGTGTGATTTGTGTGGCAGTGGTGGAGACTGTCCCTGCTACCCGGCTACAGATACGAGGATGAAGATCAATCTTCTCCTTCCAGCTTGTCCCTTTTTCAGGGGTTTCTACGGTGAATCAACATTTCCTCTTGATCCTGTTCTTTCTATCTTCGACTCCAACTACCTCCATGTCCTCTCTCACTGCACCCATCAATCTCCTCTTTTGTCTCCTACCTGGTCGCTCCATCATTCATCTACCAATGTACCCACTGTCCCTCCTCTGAACATGTCCAAACTATCTCAATCTGGCTTCTCCGGCTTTTTTCTCCAAACCTTTCCGTCTGTGTTGTCCCTACAATCACCTCATTCCTGATCCTGTCCATCCTTGTCTCTCCTAAAGAGAATCTCAGCATCTTTAACTCCTACACCTCCAGCCCTGCCTCCTGTCTTCTGCCATTTGCCAATGTCTCTAATCCATACATCATGGCTGGTCTCGCAACCGTCCTGCAAACAGGATGAAAATGAATGAATTAGGAATAGAAAAGCTAAGACGGGAGAGAGCTCACTGTATCTCATTTGCTAAATTTAAAGAAACGCCACAAACTTTATCGTAGAACGCAATATTTCCAGATAATGTCATTGTTTTCTGACACTAACAGTATCAGAGTAGAGTCTAAAAGACAATTATCCTCCAACATTCATCTTCATCCGCTTATCTCTCCTCTACCGTGAGCCTTCCTGGGGGTAGAAGGCCCACTAGAAGCGATACTAGCGCTATTACAGGCCAATTCACAACAAAAACCCATATTTTGATGTATATATTTGCGCGTCATGGTCTGGAGGGGGCAGTGTTAGATTAACTCCGGATAAAGTAATTTGCCTTGATGGACCTTTAACAACTGCCTGAGCAAACGGCGGCATTCATTACCGTTGGACCACTCGCTGCGAGACCCGGAGAGGCCATTACCGGCGGAGACAGGGACAAAGTGAGACGGATGGATTTTGCCGCTCAAGCTGGTCAACGATACTGTTGTGAGTTTGCTTCCATGTATTGTTAATCAGCCAGGTCGTCTTAGTTTTAAATATTAATCATTTGTACGGTTCTTCGTGATGAAAAAGGTTTTTCCGGAATGGGAAAAATAGGAGAACTGACGTCATCATCAAATATTCCGGGGACTTTAAGGTCACGTTAAAGACTAATATTTTCTGTCTCTGCGCTGAGAAGGAAGTCATTAATTTTACGATCTGACTTTTGGTAATGAGTCACGGCGTCAGGTCCCTGGTGGTCGCCGCAGGAGTTCGTCATCATTAATGTGACTGCAGCCTCTGGAACTTCAGCCGGGTCTTGATGGAGTGTCTGCTCTCCGCTGTAATCCATAATCTCTAATCTCCGGAGTTCGTGCAAATTAGGAAGGAATTTATCAAAAGTGTCTTTGACCTCGGACACTTCCCTGGTTCCCTCGGCATCGAAATTCACCTTGGATTTCAGGTTCCAGGTATGTTTTTTTTTTTTTCATAACTCCGAAAGAATAAAGTTTGAAGACGTGGAGATTAGTTGATTCGCCACGCTTCTCGCACGCGCAGAATCATATGAATATTTTCTTTTTCATTCCCCCTGGAAAAGTATCTCCCAGAGCTGCATCCGGAGCTGGGAAACTCTGTTCAGTAAGTCAACAGCCGCAGGAGAGCGCAGGTGGGGGAGGCAGACGGCTTCAGCTCTGCGAGGAGGGTGATCGAGGACACGTTGAAAGGGAGAGAGACGGGGAGGAAGGGAGGGAGGGAGACAGGGGGAGAGGAAGTGTTCTGAGAAGATTTGACATGTTTGTTTAGAGAGAAGAAGGTAAGGAAAGAGAGATGGCGACGGAGGAGGAGATCCGGAAAGAGCTGCAAAGGATTTGTTGCTGCAGAGAAGCAATATATATATATATATATATATATATATATATATATATATATATATAGGCTGCAAAAATGGAAGGAGCAAATAAAGTGTGACCAGAGGCTAAAACATTATGAGGGTAGTTTCTGGTTGGTTTTAATGAATCAGCAGATGTGGAATTTACAGCTTATGAATCGAATGTGAGGAGGAGAAAAAGGATCAGCGGGGGAGGAGGTGGGGATTTGGAGGAAAGAGGAGCAGCAGCAGTGTCTTGTGCTAGAGAAGTTTTTACTGGAAAAGATGAAGAAACTTGTCCATTCCACACAAAAAAAAAATCAAGAAAAGTCATCAACTATGATCGTCCTAGATCGGTGGTTCTTAACCTTGTTGGAGCTACCGAAACCCACCAGTAGGGTGAGTCGGTGTGACCTCCGCGGTGTCTTGACCTCTGCGGTAGAGGCTCCACCGAACCCCTGAGACCGACTCACCGAACACCTAGGGTTCGATCAAATCCAGGTCAAGAACCACTATCCTAGAGTGAAGACTTAAGAGCGACAATCCAGTGAGTCCTGTCTCTAGTCCAGGTCCGGACTTAGTTTATTTTGGACTTCCACCACTCGGCCATCTGTGTTGAGAGTTTGTTGGCAGATGAGAATTCTGTCCAAGTCTTCTGTTGGTCATTGTTCTGTCCGGCACTTGATTTGGCTGGCCCTAACTCCTGGGTTTCATTTGACGATTCTCTCCAAGTCTTCACAAATCTGGGTTGGATTTATATTTGGGGATAAGCATTGAAGTTAAAAAACAGGAAGCAATGCCCAGCCAATCAATCTATCCATCAATTTGTGTTGCTCCCCTGCAGGTACGGACCAAAAAATTGCAGGTTCGATTTGTGGAATTCTCCAATCTCCAAAGGTATGTAATTGGTTGTATATACCGTTTTTCACGTTGATTATAGAGCGCAGGTTTTACGTACAATCCATGTCGACACTTCCCCCTTTAACGTTCTCATGGCGTCCACTACTACGTCCGCTTTACAACAACAACACACACAAGCATAGCACTATAGGTCATGCCGTGCATTTTGAAGAAAATCTAAGACATTTATGTGTGCTTTATAGTCAAGAAAATACGGTAATAATAAGAAAAATCACGAAAAATACAGACAATCTATACAACAGATATCAAACTCTGGCCCGGGGGCCAAATATGGGCTGCAGTGTAATTAATTTTGGCCTGCAAGATAAAATCAAATGTGTACTATAGTTGGCCCAGCAGTATGTAGACATATTCTCAGGATTAGTTTTATTTATATTGCAAGGTTTTTGTTATGGCACATACATTTTGTTCTATAAATAAAGATTTATATTGAAAATGAACAATCAAAAAAAAAAAAAAAGAAACAAATACCACTGAGGTGTCAATTTTTTCTACTGCATGTGTTGATACTAATAACTTTTGGCTGCTCCAGATTCATTGTATTCACATTAAAAAAAAGTATTGTTTCATATCCGGAGAGAAAGGAAAACTTGCATGATTCTAGCTAATTTCCCCATATATATTGAGTTTGACCTGCAACTTGCAAGTTTTCAATTTTGGCCCTCTATGGAATTGAGTTTGACACCCCCGATCTATATGGAGCTACCGCGACGGCATCTGGACAAACCCACTTTGGGAAAACTTTTTCCGGAACACTGTTACAAAGGCAACAGTCCGAGTAGGGATGCCTAGACAATTCAACCATGTGATCCCAAGCCAGTCCAGCAACATTGTCTCTTTAGCGTATTCTGGGTCTTCTTCCAGGTCTCCTTCCTTCAGTGATTGTGATTGTGACCAGGATCATGGTTTTCCGATCATAATCCCAAGCTTACGACAAAAAGTGAGGGTAGGAACGTAGATTGACTTGTAAATTAATGGTAAATCTCCATCATAAAGTACCAGCACAGTGGCTGCATTACCCTGACCGCTGTATCGACCTGCCTGTTCATTTCAAACAGCCCCCTACTGTTGAAAATGTGGTACTGCAGTGTGTTGTCCGCGAAAACGCCAGGCTTTGCTTGAAGAGTTCCTCTACATTCTACAACTATGTTCATTTTCATGTGTCTGGCTGACTGTTAGCATTAGCTTTGTATAATAAGATATAAATAAATGATGACGTCTTTTTTTAGAAAGATCTTTGACTTGTAGCTGCTGTACTGTAAGAAGATGGACCAGATTCTCCTTTTAAACTCTGATCTTCTCCGTGAACTCCCCGTGAGCAATTTCTCAAGCAGCTGTGACTCTGACGGCACCCGGTGACCTCCACCTCCGCACCCTCCCTCAGCTCTCAACGTAACAGCACCATTAAGAGGCTACAAGGTGCAAAGTGGGACCATCAGCCTTCTCCTTTCCCCCCCTGCAGTTTCTGGCTCTGCCCAGGATGACAACCTCCTTGGGGTATTTGAAGACATTAGTGCATCAGAAGGTTTCCCCGCGAGCTGTTTGCGTTCCACTGTGTTTGAACTCGTTCCTGGCTGATGATTCTTCCAGGATCTCACCTTCTTGTGAAGATGTTATTTTTTTTTTCATATGGTTTTAAAGGTTAACGTCAGTGTGACGCCGCGGCGTCGATGCAGAGATAATGGGTTTGGCGTCAAAGCAGCTGAAGAAGAAGAAGAATGTGCGGATGTCACAGCTGAGGACAACGGTCTGTCTTTTCCTTGGAAACGGTGTTTCAACATTAACCCTTTTCTTTGGATTATCTTGGACTCCTCTATGTCTGGATTTCCCATTCTCTTCCGCTCCATTAGCCGCCACACCCCTGGAATACGGCCTCCGGCTCCCGATCATCGTTTCCTTCAGTAGTGAATGGGTTCAACATCGCCTTCCGGGCACTCGTTTTACGTTCATTAAGTGAGGCTATGAAGGACGACCTAGCCGCCAGAGACAACACCACTACCCATGATGCATTCATCTCCTTAACAATCAGCAAAGAGAATCGCTTTGGGGAATACCCAAGGAAGAAACCTCATCATCCATGCTGCAATTGTCCCTCTCTGAAATGCTCACCCCCCCCAGACCAATCACCTGTTTCTTCACCGGTATGTCACTCCCTCCGTTTGGTGCTGTAAGTCTCCTTGCTGCCCGACTGTCCGTCCTGGGATCTTCCTGAGGGGTTCTGCTTTTTACCCTGTCAGGGTTTTCTGTTTTGGCAGACGTTCCTCATTTCATTTGTTGTAGGTTTCATTGACGGATCTCAGTCATCACACAGCTGATTGGTCAAACTATGTGATCTTGGTTGGTTGGAACAAAAACCAGCAGCCACACCGGCCCTTTGTGGAATAGTTTGGACACGCCTGGTCTATAAAGACAAGCGGTATTTTCCTGTCACTGCATCTTGTTTTTCCTCAATGCTTGTTCGTACAGTGCCTTGGGATAACGGTTGTAATGATCAGTTGTTGGGCAAGTTACTTTAAAAGAGTAACTTATTACTCTAATAGTTACTGCTCTGAAAAATTAACTATTTACGTTACTAGTTACTAAATTATAAAAGTAACTAATAACTAATTAATTTACTTCAAAAGATAATCATAAAAACACATAAAAAAAAAGTTTAGTGTTGTTTTCTGTAGCAACTATCATAATGAAATGTAGTGGAACAATAAAAACAAAATAGATGTTGCCATCGTTTTGCTATAAGGCAAGGAGGCACTTTTCTCCGCCTGAGCTGTTTACCATGGAAAAACCTGTGCTGGATAAAAAAAAAAAAAAAAAAACAGCATGCAGGAGATCTACAATCTTCCAGGTGGCAGCGTCTGTGGTCAGACCAGGATTTTAAAACACAAATATAAACATATAAATATATGCTGAGTTTCTCTACCGTCCCTAGCAGTAATAAGTCGGACTTGGGTCTTCAAAGCTGCCACGTTACCACTAACAACGTGGACAACGTGGTCTATGCCAGTGGTCCCCAACCTTTTCTGTACCACGGCCCGGTTTAATGTCTGAGAATATTTTCACGGCCCGGTGTAGCAGATATAAACAATGATGATAATATGATAAGAATGCTATTAAAAACTGTTGTATTTTCTAAATAATAATACAAATGACCGTAAATCCACTGTTTAATTAAATATATATATATATATATATATATATATATATATATATATATATAACTTTATTAGCGACGCAAATTTTATTATTTTATTTATTTATTTTTTTCTTATTTCGGGGGATGTATCACGTCACTTACGGTGTCTAGGACTTGACGTGTGTCAAGTGAGATGTATGTAATAGAGAGAATCCGGCCAGTTTTTCAAAATAAAACATTAAGACTCTGATGATAAATCAAAAAAAAAATATGTGTGTTATATTTCCTTTCTGTGCGGCCCGGTACCAAACGACCCGCGGCCCGGGGGTTGGGGACCACTGGTCTATGCCATTCAGTGCAGTGAGGAGTGTGCAGACCTCTCCATTGGGGAGACCAAGCAGCGGCTCAACATAGAAGGGCTAGCATCTCAGGACTCAGCCGTTAGCTTACACTTAAAGGAAAAGCATTGTTATTTGGGTGTCAGTAATCGAGACTGCTGTTATTTAGACCTGTTAAAAGAGGTCACTCCACAGTCAAAGACACAAAAACTGTCTTTAAAACACTCATTTCACCAAGTCTGGGGTTCAATTCCCTCCTGTCTCTAGGCCGACAAAACCCCCTGACCCTTTGTTCTTATTATTTATTATTATTTTTTAAAACAGATTGAGTTTTAAACATGTTTCAGTCCACAGGAAGACACGTTTCAGTCAGGAGATGTCTGTGTTTATTTTGGATGTGATGATCTGTTTCATGAATCTCAGTTAATGACTGAAACAAGAACAACTTCTCACGTTATGATGAAAGACATAAATAAAGGTGGGCTAAAGGATAGGTCTGTCCAGAACAGGCATGGGCAAACTAGGGCCTGGGGGCCAGATGCAGCCCGTTGAGCTTCTTAATGTGGCCCACCAACCTTGTCCAAATTAAATATATATTGCCTGCAGTTCCCCATCAGTTGATGACAGAAAGGCTATTATTATTATTAAAATTGTAGCATTGTGGCATAGTTTATAAATGTTACATCTTAGTTCAACGAAAGCTCCATCTTTTTGCTTTGGGCTCTGCCCTGCGCTTCCTTAACCACCAACCGCCCTTCTGAATGACTTCCTGAAACCTGGATTAAACAAAATTTTAGATGTTGTCGGAGCTGGCTGGACCAAAGTCAGTGTAATAGAGGTTTGAAGACCGTCGCCCCCTAGAGCTTGTTTGTTTTACTTTGGGATTGACCACATGGAGATTCCACCTCTCTTTTCCCTTAGCCTCTGTGGGTTCACCAACATTCTCTTCTGCACCTCTTAATCTGTCCTCCGATTTCTTCAGGGAAATCTGTCCCTGCCTCTATCCCGGCTGGCTTTAGGACAATCAACAATCCTTGGCGTAAAGTTGATGCAGCGGCAGTATAGGTTACGAGTAAAAGTTCGACATTGACTGAGAGGAAAATACAGAAACTCCAGCTTTTTTTTGTTTTCTTTCTTAGTGGATTGGATTTTCTCGGATGTTGCATCTTTGCTGAATGCAATTCCCGCTCTTATAATTGATGCTGATGAAGATTTTTTTGAGCGTGGTTCTTCAGAGCAGCTGAAGTTGAAGAGAACCATTAACTTCAGTCCGCCTCTGCTGGGAGACGAGTTCCTTCATGTGACGGTGAGGAGGAAGCGTCAGTCTGGTCGGATGTGGTGGTTCTCCCGGTGAAGTCATCAAACGGAGAGGGACGGGTTGGGGAGGTTATCACTGCTGCAATTACACAGCAAGAAATTCAGTCAAATGCAAGCAGATGTGAGAGAAGAAGAAGAAGAAGTGAAGCTAATAACTGAAATGATGATACCGCATTCAGCTGCGTCTGTACTGCAGCTACTTTGACTTATTCCCGTGAGGACTCTTGTCAGGACGTCTGTGTTTTCAGCAAATTTATTCAGAAACAGGTGCCATTTTTTTTTTTAAGTCAATATTCGATATTCAAGAATTATTAGAGATTTCTGATGATATTGACCGACAATTATCAATCTAATGCTAGCATATTACGTAATATCTGTTCAGATGTTAACTGTTAACATAATTGTTAACCTAATATCCCAATGCCTGCCCAACCAGTGCCCTAAAATTTGTTCTAGAGGGACATAAAAACAATATAAAAAAGTAGAGTCACTAGGTGGCAGCATTGCGGCTAATTTTATTAATATCATACTCATACTTAGCAAAAAGTCAATATCAGAAATCCTTAGTCGAAATTAGGCTATTTCGACTAACAATTTAAGAAGAATTTTACAATTTATTGCGATGCAGTGAAATCACAGCATCTGCAGAAGGAAATGTATTTTTTTTTGTCAAATAATGTATGTAAATAGATAAAATACATAAATAAATATTTTTTTTGGGGGGGGTAAACAGCTTGGACAAATTAGGTAAAATGTTAATACAGAAAATAACTACTAATCAAAATCAGAGGCAACGTGTGATTTTTGTGATGCAATGAAACCAAGGGTAATCACTAAAGAAGAAAGAAAAGGACAGATTAAACCGAAAACCATCGACGGCAATGTCCGACACTGCCATTTATGACACATAATCCACTGCGTGTGTCTTTAAAACTCAACTCGCCGCCAACTAACGCCCCCCACTGGGAGTCAGACTCAACATTTCCTCCCTCATTCTCCAAACATTCCCGCCGCCAGGCTGCACGGTGCGTTTCTGAAGCAGTGACTAATTAAATGCAAAAATGGGATTAGCGTCCGGCGTTCGATTCCCTGTTTCTGTCTGGTTTTGACAAGCGATATGGGCCTCGCTAAAGCCCGGGGATAAAGAAGAGCCGTGTAGGACTGCAGCCGAGCTTTGCATAAAATTAGAACACACACAAACACTGGTCTGCAAATAAATGTAGCAAAAATTAAGAAAAAAAAAAAAAAAAAAAACATTTGTAGTTAAGAGACGGCAGGGAAAACAGAGTGAGTCTTCAAACTTAACAAAAAGAACAGACGCCATTTGCGTCTTCTTCTCTCTCCTTCATATGACCTCACGCTTCAGCCATGGCCGCCGATTATTACGTTTGCTTGATTGAATTGTCACATTTGCACTGCGACTGAGAACAAGGTTATGGAGACAAAAAGCCAAACCCATGTGGACCCACAATTGGACATCATTTTTTTTTTTTTAGAGACTGAAATATTCACTTCAATGATTCCATGTGGTCAAATCCCTGCTGTGGAGTGTTTTAGATCTCGGAAACTCTGATCTGTTTAATGGAGACGTTTCATCTGCAGTGACTTTTCTGAACCGTGGTTTGCATTCATGGCAGAGCGGCATCTGGTCCGATCTGAACAGATCTTTGTACCAATAAAGAGACTCGCTCACATCCCTGCAGAGTTTGTCCAGGGTGAACTGAATCTCATGGAATATGACCTCAGGTTAAGTATTAAAAAATACTCCTCAGTTTAAGAAAAAAAAAAATCTCTCTCTCTCTCTCTCTCTCTCTATATATATATATATATATTCTTATTTTTTTCTGGAGTAAATATACTCCATAAGGCTAAAAAATACTCCTC
>JAFBJS010019006.1:3293-25391 GCA_016785265.1 Paraplagusia blochii | reverse complement strand
GTAAAGTGGAGTGTAAACAAACTCAAGGGCTCTTATCAGTTGTTATCAGTTATCAGTTGCAATGTACTAAGGAGCAAAGAGGACCTTATAAAACAGCTACATTGTGGATCTCTCACTTTTACAGTGACTCAAGTAGTTGTATCCTGGTCTGCCATACTGTACAGTAGAACTGGTTAATGTACAACTTTCAGGCATTGACCTGAGAAGACATAGCTGTTTATACCAAGTGCAGCTTAACAGCATGAACAGCTTTGGTCAACACACAGCACGTTAGTCAGATGGCTGTGGATTTTGTGTGAGTGTGTGTGGTATCGGGGGCTGATCTGTCAGCTACTTCCATCTGTTCTTCACAGATGGTGTTGATCTTTAGTAGACAGACTCCACTGTGCTGCATTATCTTATGTCATTGTTATTCTGTGTTTTAGTGCTTCACCTAAATTAAAATTCTAGTCTGAACCTTGAAAATGAGGAAAGCAAGGTCAAAAACCCAAACACAAAAATAAAAAACTGTGGAATTATTATTAGTACCATGGCTTTTGTGGCTGGTAAACCAAATCTCAATGACGTCTAGCAGAGAAATAAAACCAACTGCTAGTCTCAATGGATGTCAGAACAGAATAGCCTACCTATCTTTATTGTAGCAGTTTATTTAACATTTGGTTGGCAACATTTAATGTGTTTTGTTATAACATCATCAGCATTGGTTATATATACAAACTGTGACATAGATAAAACTTTTAAAAACTGTAAATAACGTCTTACCATTACTTATAAATGAAGACCATGCGCCGCTCCTTCAGAATAAAAGCATCGATGACTAGTCTGTAATAGTCCTCCATATTTTCTTTAGTTTTACAAGTCTCACTGTCTCAATGGAGACCAGTGCAAGAGAAGACTGTCCCCTGGTCTGTCTTATTCCGAGAATGACCGCACCACCAACGCTGTAGTCGCTGGTACAGTGAGCATCAGCTGGAGGAACTTTGACGCCTCAGGAACAGTTTCGATTAAATCTTTCTCAGCCAAAATGCTGAGAAGCTGTCCAGGCGATCTACATCTGTCTCTCACTTTAGTCCAACGAGATCTGCCTTTAGTTTACAAAGTGTGTCCCTTTCTGCCTGATCGACTGTCCCGTAGTCTGAAGCAAACCTTTAAGCTCCGGTGTTGGTCGTCCTTTAATTAGTATCTCCTGCTTCGATGGAAAGACCAGTTTAGAGAATTCTTTCAGTTTCGAAATGTAATCCTCCATTTTGAAATAAGACCAAGCAAAGAGGAAAAATACTCGATAGATGCACTTAACTTGCTGTTTACTGTAGCTCGCTAAATCTATTATTGATTTGATTGGTTGGCCGAGTTGCAGGAAGAATCAATGGGATCACTATCACCCCCTGCCAGGAGGCCAGAGAACTACAGGCCTACCTTTCCAGCTCTGTGCAGCGGGTTTCCGTCCGCTCAGCACTAGAACACATTACACACAGACATTTGTCGATAAACAACAATAAACACTTTGCATTATATACACAAGCTGAAATAATTACATGTTATTCATATGATATAAGTGTTGAAACATTTTTAATATCGATATGAAGAGGGACGGCAGATTGGTCTCCCTCATGTAGACCGTGCCTGTACTGTGCCTCATGGGGATTGCGCAATCCCTGTGAGGCACGGTACAGTCGCAGCTTCAGCGCCTCAGTATAAGAACGGTAAAGGTGAAAATTCAGCGATTTTTAAAAACTATTCCAAAAATCAAGGTCAAGTTATGCAATGAAATAAAAGAACTTTAGCACCATATAAGTATGACAATTTATTTTATTTTTTATTTCATTTTTCTATTCATGACAGTGGAGGCTCTGCCTCCCCTGACTGCAGATCACTGGTGTCAGTGGTGGTACAGTGGTGACCACGGCTAGGGATCTGAATAGTTCTCAGGGAAGCTAGTGCTAACAAACTCCTATGGCTTTACTTTGTCTCTGTCAGACCCCAGGTAACACTTAGCATTGACTAAAATTTTAGCTCTATTTTAAAAATTTAATCAGTATTTTAAATGATTTTGGTTTCCAGAAAAGAAAAGAAAAATTGTTGTATAGTCTTGTCTGTGTATATTTGATATTATCAGCTAACTGATACTATAGATCTGGTATTAGTAGTATACTACATGTATATTAGTATATACATGTAGTATCCAGAGCTTTTTGAACTTTTTTTTTTTTTTTTTAACAATTTTGGCTTATTGGTTATCATCAGAAACCTAATTTTGGTCATCCCTAGTCATAACTTAGTAATAACTATGATAAAAAAAAACTAGGGCTAAGTGTAGCAGCACCTTATACACAAGCTAAAGATTGGCTGGTGGTGCACACTACTACACCACCACCTCTTCAAGGCCGGTTGGAGCTAGAAATAAAGGAGATATTCCAGAGCTGCAGAGATAACACTAAGAAGAAAAATCACTATGTACAATATAAGATCTCTGGGGTGTGAAGTGGACGCACTGAGTGCACTGATTCTGACCCAGAGAACAGTTTGTTAAGCATGCTACATGTCAATTTCCTGATGACTGTGCTCATTATTAAAATCCAACCAAACAATAGATGAAGCCCTCCTGAATTCCTAAGTGTTTGTGCTCCCGACACTCCATAGATTCTCATGCATCAGGCTGAGAGTGGTTAACCTCCAGCTGCCAGATCACCACACCATGACCTGTGATGTGAACCCCAAATGAGGATATTGAATGTGAAACAAAAGGCCTACAACAGTCAGCCAAATTGATGCTACCAGCCAATGAAATATACATGTTGCTTCAGAGTAGTATTTCAATATGTGGATGGATCTTACAATTTATAACCTATTCAGAACAATGGATTGATTCCAGGTGCCTGTTACCAGCAGTGATGGGCAAGTAACTTGTTTTTTAAGTAAAGTAACTTGTTACTTTTATTTTTTTTCAATTTACAGAGCAGTAACTTGTAACTTGTTACGGCTCTGAAAAAGTAACTAGTTACGTTACTAGTTACTAAATTATAAACATAACTAGTTACTTTACTTTACTTTATAAACACATTAAACCGTTTAGTGTTATGTAGCAACTATGACAATGAAATCTAGTCGGACTTTGCACAAAAGTAATTATAATGGTGTTAATGAATTAGAGATAAAATGTGTTATGTCCTTAGTTACAGAGAAAAGTAGTTGCGCTCCCAACGCGCAACCAATGACCTGATTGCTTCTTCCATACTGAGTAATATTATTACCAACTTTATTAATGGTTATGAGAGATATGGTGCACTAGTTAAACTGTGGTATTATTGCTGTTCAACTCATTGACTGCTGTCAGCCATTGGGAAACTGAAAGATTATTCACCAATGGTGTTGGCAGAATTTCACATTTTCTGTACTGTAAGTCTCACTATCTTCATCCTTTTGTTTAGATTTGACACCAAGCCATTTCCAATGTATAATTTACAATCACTCTGGGCTTTTGTACTAGGCTCTGCTACTCCTGTACCTCTGCAAATGTACATCTTTGTTATTTTCATTTTGTTGTAGAGAATCAAACAAAAGTCTTTCCTTTGTTATTTAATTTTAAATATGAATTCCATGCATCATGTGGTATCTGTTGTTCCTGCTTTGCAGTTTTTGCACAAATAAAGAGCCAGACGCTGAGCTGAGCTTAGTTTCTGTGTCCAAGATAAGGCACTAATTAACTGCAACTCAACACAGAAGAACACATTCTATAAATAAAAAGAAGGGACAGCAAGAACTATTTTCCCTCACGTCAACTTTGTTTGACTACAGTATCTTGAGCACAATTTTGTTTGCACATGACATATTTGAACAATTACAGTATTAAGTTTCATTTATGTCAATAGAGCCTGGTAGAATTCACCCACGAATGATCCCTGCAGTTTTGTCCCCTTGTACCATCTGTGATTTATTTATTAAATTGTAATTTATAAATTATCTTATTAAGATAACCATGTCTGGTATTTGCTCCATTTCCATTTTTATCTCCCAAATGGTAAAATATAAATGTAAATGTGTGTTTATATCTGTGGATTTCCATTACATTAATTGTCTGTGTTACTGTGCCCTTTACAGCTGAAATGCCAATTGAAGAGTTCGCTCCGACTCCAGCGTTCCCTGCTCTGCAGTACCTGGAGTCCGTGGATGTGGAGGGAGTGGCCTGGAGGGCTGGTCTTAGAACGGGAGACTTCCTCATTGAGGTAACAAAAAAATATCCACCAGATGACTTCAAAAGAAATTTTTGAAAAACTAAATTGCAGTTACTGTCACTCACACGGAATAGTTTTAGCAGTGTTTAGTGTAGATAACACTTAAATAATACACTTAATCTGAAAAATAATTCAAAGACAACATTATTTTTGCAAAATACTTTAAAATTATCTATAAGTTTCATTACATTACCTATTACCAGTGTTGGGCAAGTTACTTTAAAAAAGTAACTTGTTACTTTACTAGTTACTGCTCTGAAAAAGAAACTAGTTATGTTACTAGTTACTAAATTATAAAAGTAACTAGTTATATTACTTTACTTTACTTTACTTTAAAAACCCATTAACCCTTTATATGGCAAGTAACTGCTTTTGGTGATTTTCGCACCCTTTATAAATGGCCCCCTTCCTCTACCTCAGTGAAGTCAATAACCATGTGGTCCTCACTCAGCAATTCAAAAGAGATCACCCAACATCACAGATCACCTGACTGTGTCATTTAACCAATCAGCAGTTACCTGGAGTGTACCTGCTGATTGGTTGAAGGAGTCTGTATCAGAACTTATGTTCTAAAACTGATGTTCTAATGTGAAACATCATGTTCCTTTCATCATCATAGTGCATGAGACATTAGAATGTTTCTGGTTTTGTTTCTGTTGGAAGCTAAATAACAAAAGTTTAAATTTTTGTTTTAGTTCTCTGAACAGTTTTTTTTTTGCAAAAATTGAGTCACTTGCTGTTAACCAAAGCTAGGTTAGGTTGTGAAACGATGTCTCTTCTTCAAAATTCATCGATCAAAATTGGGTTACAAGTATTACAAATCAGTGACATCTAACTGGTGCTTTTAGTTGCTAAGCTCATGTTTTACCGTGTGTAAAAAGTAGTCCTTTTCACTATTAAAAAAACTTTAACTTCACACAATGAATTAGCCTCCTGAAAAAATTCTATTTTTACCTACTGTATTTGTATATATGACTCACTCTGTGTGTGTTTCTCTTAGGTGAACGGGGTGAACGTTGTGAAGGTGGGCCATAAACAGGTCGTCTCCTTGATTCGACAAGGAGGTAATAGGCTTCTGATGAAGGTGGTGTCAGTCACACGCAAACCTGAGTCTGAGGAAATCATCCATAAGAAAGGTGAGGCCAGAGGTCATTACTGTTTGTTGTTTTTTTTTGTTTTTTTAAATAAATGTCTTTTTAGGCAGTAAAAAATGAATCTGCTCAGATTTATTATTTACCCTTTGTATGTCCTGATTTGTATAGTCTATTGTACTATATATAGTCTACTATACTATTGTATAGTATTTGTATAGATTTTTATAGTCCTGCTTTTCTATTAGATACTTAGGCTCAACTGTTCAGAGCAGTGGTGACTGTGGAACAGAGGTGAAGAATAGAGTACAGTCAGGATGGAACAACTGGAGAAAGGTCTCTGGAGTGATTTGTGATAGAAGAGAGTCAGCTAAGGTGAAGGAAAAGGTTTACAGGACAGTTGTGAGACCAGCCATGATGTATGGACTAGAGACACTAGGAATAGGTAGAAGACAGGAGGCAGAGCTGGAGGTGGAGGAGTTAAAGATGCTCAGATTCTCTTTGGGGGTGACAAGGATGGACAGGATACGAAGTAGTCAGGGGGACAACACAGACAGGAAGGTTTAGAGAAAAAGCTAGAGAAGCCAGACTGAGATGGTTTTGACATGTTCAGAGGAGGGACAGTGATTAAATTGGGAGAAGAATACTAGACATGGAGCTACCAGGTAAGAGACAGAGAGGAAGGCCAAAGAGGAGATTTATGGATGCGGTGAGGGAGGACATGGAGGTGGTTGGAGTTGGAGTTTAGGATGTGGAGGACAGGGTGAGATGGAAATTGTTGACTCGCTGTGGCAACCGCTGAAAAACGGGATAAGCTGAAAGGAGAAGAAGAAGTCCTGCTTTTCTATATTTTATGAGTATTCATCGAACTTTTTTTTTACTATTTCGTACATACTTGCTGTGAATTTGGGTTTCCATGTCAACCACATCCACCCACAATGGTACTCAACTCCCACACATCTTAGGCACTTTGACCTCGGGACGGTGCGATTGTGCACGTGACTGCATAGATGGATCATCTAAAGTTACTATGGGAAAGTTACTAGGGCCTACCTTTGACTTGTTATTAATGTTCCCTCTACTTTACAGCCCATTTGAATAAACCCAGCATCCTAGCCAACAAGAATTTAGATAACAAAACTTTCATGTCTTTATAACGAAACTGGCAGCTTAAAATCTAAATTACTAAACATTTTACATGTGGCTGTGATTAAAAATCTCTGGTCCACTACACAACAAAGTATAAATGCACTGACCTGGGGCCTCATTTATCAATGTAACGATAGATTTCATGGTAAGAAAGTGTGCATTTATAGACAGAAAGACCCACAATTTCAGATGTATCAATGTGTGCAGCGTAGGAATCCAATCAGAAGTCAATCAAGTGAAGGGCTTAACTTCAACAACAGACAGACAATGACCCCCTGCTCTTATAGACCCTCGCACCGGCTGAGGAACAACTCCCAAAAACCCAGGCAGGAAAAAAGAAAGAAACCTCAGGGTGATCCTCACCCATGACGGGCAGGCAAAACAGTGGCAGCATAACAGCAGCTAATTATTATACATTATAAACTATAAATTAAATGAAGGTCCAATTATAAGTTGTTATTATTATAATTATAAGGTGCATTTTTAGTTCATCTGCTCCAGGTCTGGTCCTCGAGAACTCTTGATTGTAGGTTGGTGGTGAGGTGGTAAGACTCCATGGCTGCCCATGGCAATAAGGTTCTAGGGAAAGAATAAAGACTTAACCAGACAATGTTTCCACATATGCAAATATATTTAAAAGAATCCCACAATTCTTTTTAACAATCTGAAGATTACTCTTTATGAGGGAAAAAATAATGATGCGGACGAACAAAACAAAAAGTCTTGTGGCAGTTGTGTGTTCAGTCAGTAATTCTTTAATTCAAGGAACTATGTTCTCATTGTTAATTAGTCCTCCGTCACGCTAGCCTGTTCAACGTTATTGTATGGGACACACTGGAGAGGTCGTCACAGACAACCCCTCTGAGCAGCAAAATTGGTTCATCAACCAATCAACATCATTCCTCAGTAAATCCTCACCTTCCCTTTATCCACACTGCCATTTCATTGTGACATTTTGTAATTAGAGTTAGGTTTAGAGTCTGGGTTAGGGTTACCATTACTGCTGTAGGTGTGAAAAACATTTTCTTTAACACTTGTTTCTATGGAGCCAGAATTGTCTCAAAAAGGAACACACGGGTTAGCACAGATCCGTGTTTACGCACATGGTTCTGTATTCCGAGAAGAACACACACGTAAGCACAAATGCTTCACACATCAAAATACCTTTGGGATTTGGGGTACGCGCATGTAAATCCTGCTTTTAATTTGTAAAACTTTGCGCATAAAATTTTTTAGATTTTAGACTCGTTTTACGTGGACCAGATTCGTATGCGTAATTTTGCTACGTCAGTCCGTCACCAGCCAATCAAAAGTCTCATTCATTTGCAGCCAATCACACAGCAGTGTCCCCACGAGGGTCCGTCTGTGACGTCACTAAACTGCACACGAGAACCAAGTTCACATCCTACAAAATGGCGTCTGGAAGCGAGCGTTTTAGTGTTAGTGTGTAAGCATGTTATAACATAATACTTAGACTGGAACACTCACCATATCACCGCATACCATCTTAGACGCTAATTTTGTTGGACGTGAACTTGGTTCTCAGGCGCAGTTTAGTGACACACATGGACCCTCATGGAACACTGCCGTGTGATTGGCTGCAAACGAGTGAGACTTCTGATTGGCTGGTGACGCACAGACGTTGCAAAATTACACATGCGAATCTGGTTCGCGTAAAACGTGCCTCAAATATAAAAATTTGCTTGCGCATAGTTTCACAAATTTACCTTACTTTACTTTACCCTTTATTCAGGTGTATGGTCACCTACGTTAAGAACCTCAGGCAGTTTCCTTTAACTTGGCAACACATGACGTTGAAATATAATTGTATCCAATTCTTTGAGTGTCTGCTATTGCAAGGGGTACAACCAGAAAATACTGGTATTGAGAATAGATAAAAGAGCAGAATACTTCATTCTGATACTATTTAAGCTAGCAGAAAAGGCTTCGTCGGCCTTGACAGTAAACCACTGCCTTTATGTCGGAGCTTAATGTCTTTCTTCAGCTAAGACCTAAAAATTAAGTATGTAATTAGGTTTGTTGCAGATTGGCACAGACATAATCCCTTCCTACAGCGTGTGCCTTGCAAAATAAATAACCAACAAAAACGCTGCATTTAGAATTAAAGGGTCATTACATACAGTGGGTACACTATGGTTAACAATTAGGATGTGGCTGTAGACGTTTCTGTGGTGACGAATAACAGAACGCAGATTTGAATGTTTTTTGGCATTGCTTTAAAAATACTAGCTAACTGCCATTTCCATTCTACCCTGAATGCAATTACGGCCATGGCCTACATACAGTATATAGAGTTTGTGACTAAATGGCAGTTGGGAACACCTGAGGCTTGATACCCGTTAGTCAAAAACAATATTTCAAGATTGCAGTTGGCAAATACTAAAAAAAAATGTTGACCCAAATGTGAACCTACTGCATGTTTCTGAGGAAACACACAACTGTCGATAATTTTAGCACAAACAATTGGATGCACACATAGCACCTGGTTTGTGACAAAAAAAACATCGTTCTTGTAGACTTCAAAATGTGAGAGATGTAGCTAGTTTCACTAATGTTTCTGAATGTGAATTGAGTAAGATAATAGTTAAAGCTGTCAAGAGATAAAAAAAAATAGATCATGATTAATTATGGTCTGTTATTAATTTACATTAATTTTGCCTTAGAATTCCTGAGAAATTCGCTCAAATTAAGGAATTGTGAGGGGTTGGGCGGAAGAAGGTAGAACCCAAATGCAGAAAATGAAGGGACTTCTCTTTAATGGAACCAAAACTCAAAAGCCAGGAGAACCAAAAAGAAACTGAGCAGAGAAACAGAAGAACTTAGCCAGACTAGCCAAACAGGACAAACACCACCAGGCAACAACAGCAAACAACGAACATTGGTCTGACCAGACTGAGGGAGGGAGAGGAGTATATATTCTCAGGGCACCAGGTGACAAGAGTGATACTAATGACAGAGACACAGGTGAGTGTGATTACACTGACGAACAGAAAAAGCAGGAAGGAGAGAAAGACCTAACACAATTGTCCATTTCAATTCATTACATTACTGTAAAGAAATATAAAAGAATGATAAATAAGACATGTAACATAGATATGAGATACGTGTCTTCTTCTTCATAGATATGAGATACAGTCCTGATTAAAATTTTGAGACCAGCTGAAAAATTCCATAAATTTACTTTTTTTTTTCACAAAAAAATTAAACAATTTCACAGTTGGATCCTACGAACCTTCTAACAAGTGCTTCAAAAAGAAAAAAAAAAATTGAGTAAGCAATTTATTGCAACCTTCAAACTGAAATAGGCACAACATCAGCTGATTAACTGTTTAAGACCACGCACGGCCTTTAAAAGACAAAATCTTTGCAAAAAATTCAGTGGGAAAGTGATTCAATGTTGTTTTCTGGCAGGTGTCCCCCTTGTCATGACCTCATGATGGCAAACATTCTCTCATGGCCTCTCTCAGTGTGCCATTACTGCTGAGTCTGGACGCAATAAGACATTTTAAACTTTTTACGGATTATGGGAAAAGAAAGTCATGTAGTAGAATTGAAAATAATTCCATCTGCCCTGACCTAGAGGATCCAAATGGCTGTTTGTCTAGACACAAGGCGATCTTTGGCCCGAATTAAGCGTGTGATTGGTGTAAACTGTCCTACAGCTATTAGACTGCATCTGCAAGAGAATGGTTTTAAGAACAAAAATGTCTTCAAAAACCCCTGCTTTTTCAATGGCACAAAATTGCCTGTTTGGAGTTTGCAGAACAGCACCAAACATGGGACCCAAAAATGTGAACGATTAGGTTTAATTTTCTTTTTTTTTACGTTATGTAAAATGTAACCTTGACGCTCCTGATGACTTCCATAATTACTGGCACGACAAGGAGACGCCACCTGAGATGTTTTCTACAAGGCACAGTGGAGGGGGCACCATCATGATCTGGGGGGCTTTTTCCTGCAGGCTTTGTGGAGATGCTGCATGGGGGCATCCCTCGTGACTGAAAGTCTGTGTGGTTATGACCGAGTATTTAAACAGGACAACACTGCATTTTACAATGGCCACCTGACTAAGGACTAAGTGACAGAAGTGTATATAACAATAAAAGAGTCTTTTTTAACAGGAGTGTCATCAATCATGGTTTGCATCACCCCCGTTAAGCTGTCATCCTTCACTATGTTCATCGGCCTGCATTTAGGTGCTATACCCCTAGCAAGAAAATTTACCAGACTGTTGGTTACAGATTTGCTTATATGCAGTGTTCTAGAGTTACATTTGGTGAAGAATTTTGCTATGGTTCTCTAATTTGCTAACATTAGCGGTGGATACACCTGGGTATTTTGTTTTGCTGTTGTGTGCTAATTTTTAGCTTTTATGTGGTACGCAAACTCAGATACTAAGGATCAACTGTTCAGAGCAATGGAGACTGTGGAAGAGAGGTGAAGAATAGAGTACAGGCAGGACGGAACAACTGGAGAAAGGACTCTGGAGTGATTTGTGATAGAAGAGAGTCAGCTAAGGTGAAGGGAAAGGTTTACAGGACAGTTGTGAGACCATCCATGATGTACGGATTAGAGACACTAGGAATAGGTAGAAGACAAGAGGCAGAGCTGGAGGTGGAGGAGTTAAAGATGCTGACATTCTCTTTGTGGGTGACAAAGAGAAAGGAAGGAACGAGGTAATCAGGGGGACAACACAGACAGGAAGGTTTGGAGAAAAAGCTAGAGAAGACAGATGAAGATGGTTTGGACATGTTCAGAGGAGGGACAGTGGTTATATTGGGAGAAGAATGATCCTAGAGATGGAGCTACCAGGTAAGAGACGAAAAGGAAGGCCAAAGAGGAGATTTATGGATGCCGTGAGTGAGGACATGGAGGTGGTTGGAGTTGGAGTTGAAGATGTGGTGGACAGAGTGAGATGGAAATTGTTCACTTGCGGCAACCCCTGAAAAACGGGATAAGACGAAAGAAGAAGAAGAAGATGTGGTACGCAAACTCTTCTTATAAAGACAGTATATCCCTCACTATTAATGGTGCCAATGAGGCATTTTTGAAAATAGAAATTTCCCGTTCATTAGATGAGCAACTCCCCCATTTTCCTCCATTTCCTGTCTCCTCACTGCCCCTGCCCAAGTTCAATGAGATCGTATTAGTTTATGCTAAACACGCCCAAACAAAATGACAGCCAATCAATGTCCACTTTCAGTGTGACTGATCATTGTTTCTCACCCCCACAACACAATAGCACAAAAATGCAAACGCTGAACCAAGTTTTTATAAAAAAGGCAACTTGCATACAGAAACAGTGACATCGTTACATATCATTAATCACAATTTATTAGGGGTAAAAATGTGACATCCTTAACAAATGTTTTGACAATTAAAAAAAGGCAAACATTGGGACGAGATATATGACCCAGATCCCATACAGTGAATTTTAGTGGGACACTTGCGACGATACTGCACTTTTGTGGAAATGCACACGCGCATGCTCACACATACAGACCTGCAAGCAGGCACACATTCTCTGCACCATGTGAATCCTCACTACTGCCACCGTTGCCATGGCGACTACGCTGCATGTTTGAATTAGGCATTACATTACAGCAAGTGTTCTCTCCCTCTCTGCCTCGCTTCCTCTCTTTTTTCTCCATCCTCCTTCATCTACTTCGTTTTCTGCTACTGTACCAGAATGGGCTAAAAGGAGATGAGAAGATGTTTCCCGTGGACTATACCGGGGATGGCGTATCGACACTAGAGCAGCAGGATAGTGGGGCAATAGTGGGGCGCTGGAGCTTTTGTGGGATTCAGAATTCAGTCGCCCTACAATGGTGCATTGAGTGTTAGCTAGTTATCCAGGATTCAGGGAGGCTGTTGAGGTTGTAGTGTGGTTTTTTTTATGCTGAGTATTATTGATTTTGTTAAAGGATTCAGAGACTACTGGTGCATGTGTCGTATGCTCTGTTTTTTGCATGACATTACAATTGTATGAAGGAGTTAAACTTACATGTCTGCATTACTTTTAATCTCAATATAACTTTGAACTTGGATTTTATTTTGATTTTGTGTTTGGCGCACTGCTTTTAGGAGGTTGTAGTATTAAACAGGGTGGTAGTGAATGTGGAAATATGGTCACCTGTTAATTTAAGGATTTGAATTATTATTTATTTAATTTGCTCTGGCTGTGACAGTTTTCCTCACTTTTGTAAATCAACCCCAGGAAGGATATCCTGTATAAAGATTTCTATGTTCATCCATCCACTTTTAGAGCAACAGTGCATTATTATATTTCAAGTGGACAACTTTTTTCCTCACTTTGCAATAATTGTGCAAAAATAGTTTATCCAGTCTTGCTATGACAGCATGAGACAAAAAAAGGTGTTATGAGAACCATCAATAAGCCAGGTTTGTTTCAGCTATTCCCAGCTTTATATTTACTGCACCTCAGCTCCAGAGACATAGACCCACCCAAGGGCTTAATTCCTTGCATTTTTTAAAAAATCCATTGAGATATTATACTGACATAATATAGTAAACGGGTCTGAGAATGAAGAAGTTAAGCTCCAACCACAGACTGAACAAAGTCTTGGCCAAGTATGACACATCCAGTACAACTGAATACGGCCAAATCAAACCAGCAACAACAGGATGGGCCGACCGTCTGGGAGACGCCAAGAGGGCCCTGAGCCGCAAAGCCAAAGGATTGTCATCCCCCTCATCGTCATCCTCAACACCATGTCTCTTCTTCACAGCTCCACCGCCACCCAAACGATCGCCTAGCACCACCCTGACACTTCGCTCCAAATCTATGACCACTGAGCTTGAAGAACTGGGTGAGTTCCAGTGTACTATCAGGCAATTTGTCGCTTCTCCTCCTCTTGTCTTGGTTCTACTTTCTTTTGCTGTTGTAACTTGCTATATTTCCCGACTTTTAGCATAGTCACTTCTCTTGGTTTGTTCTTGCCCTTTCCCTGCTGTGCTGATGCTATCTTTGTTCTACCAAGCTTCTGTTCAGAGGAGAAGAGGAGGTGAGTCTAAGTAAAAACTAGACACCCCGCTAATGATGTTTTAATTTACTGATTCTGTTTTGGAAGTGTTGTTGAAACTAAAGAGCAACGCCCTAGAGTACTGTGTCTGTGTTGTTGTCTTAAATGTTTAATTACAGTAAGCTTTTCCTCATCTGAGAAAATAGAACGACTTGTCCTGGTATCCCCTCTAATTTTTTTCCTTCTCAACAGAGAGACTTGATGAAATCTTGGCGTCCCAGGAGTCAGTGATGCATGGGCAGCCTTCAGAGGCAGATTACAGAACAGCCACCGTTAAACAACGGCCTACCAGCAGGAGAATAACACCAGCAGAGATAAGTGTGAGTGCACCTACATATAGTACATCAACAGTAATCAAGCCAAGGAAGCCAAACAAATGCCACTACAGTGGTTCCCCAAATTTCCTCTGCTGGCTCCCCTTAGGTTTATAAGAATACTCATGTGTCCCCTTCTGTTTATTTCACACAATTTAAATGTGACCATTTTTACACATCAAAAAGTTTAGGTGTAGGCAACTGGGCTTCTTCTTTGAGTTGAAAGACATTTATTTGATCAACTGAGGAACTTGTTCAGTTTCTGTAGAGTGGCAGAGAGGGAACTCTGGTAGTTCTTCTTCTCTAGACCAGTGGTCCCCAATCTTTTCTGTACAGCGGACCAGTTTAATGTCTGACAATATTTTCACGGCCCGGTGTAGCAGATATAAACAAAATAAAATGATAAGATCGGCATTAAAAACTGTTGTATTTTCTCTATAACAATAAAATTGACTGCAAATCCGACTTTGTAATCATGTGCAACCTTATTAGCGACGTCCTTGTGACGAAGAACCAATAACAGAACATGACATTAGCAACATCCTTTCTGCCCCAACACAATGAAACACATTGGTCGCTGTGGTAACATTAGAACATACCTTCAAAATAAGACAAACACAAAAATAAAGTGTATGAAAATACTCGCGACTCACAGCAGGACTGAATCAATGGGAGCCCTGAGCTTGTTTTGCTGTAACGAGACGGTCCCATCTTGGTGTTATAGGAGACAATGACACCCGAAGTGTGCTACTTAGGACCAGTTTGTTCCGTAATTTTGTTTTGGCGGTCATCACTGCAGAAAACCCTGCTTCACACAGATGCGATGTCGAAAATGGCAACAGAGTTTTCAGTGCTGAGTGCGATCTCGGGGTACTCTGCCATGACTTTAATCGAGAAAAAAACGGCAGAGTTGATGTCTGACGTTTAAGGCCCCTGTCATTTGCAATCTCCAGCAGTTAATCTTTTTTTAATTTAGCGGGATGTATCACATGACTTACCGTGTCTAGCACTTGATATGCTCAAGTGAGACGGATGTAACAGAGGATCTGGTCACTTTTCAAAATAAAACATCATTAAGACTCGGAGAATGAATCAAACAAATTATGTGTATTTTTTTTTTCTTTCTGTGCGGCCCGGTATCAAATGACCCATTTGGTCCGGGGCTTGGGGACCACTGCTCTAGACCACTCGCTTCTCCACTAGACAAATCTTTGAAGAGTTAACATGTCCAAATGTCAATTTGAGTCATTGTGGTTACACCATCTAGAGAACACTGCTCTGGTATTGATGAGCAGTTATCCTTTTTAGGATGGGATTTCAAGGCAGAATGGTTTAGCAGACAGTTGATGATACAGACCCCCCGTCCCCCTCTTTTCAAGGTTGATTGTTTCAGATGGGCATAGATGGATTCCTTCACTCCTTTCTCAAACCACCTGTCCTCCTTGTCCAAAATTTGCAGATCTGAGTCGTGTGTCTCTTTTCTTGAGATAGAGAGATAAACTGTCATGATGTGGTCGCCCTCCTGTGTTAGGCCAAGCTTTTGCGAAGTGGTTGTTATGTCTCACCAGTATACAGATCTGGAGTGTTGTCTGTCTCTAAATGTCGGAGGGCGTTGCCCCTAGAAAGTTGTGTTTGCTGAAAATCCTACGTAGTATGGATTTGTCTATTATGATGTTACCTTTGCATTGTGTTGTTTATACTGTAGATTTTTTTTTTCTTTTTCTTCATACACACATTTAGAGAACACCAAATGTTATGTTTAACAACTTACTCTTGATGTAAAACATTCTCTTTTTCTCATGCTTTTGTATGACAGTCACTGTTCGAAAGACAAGGGATGACGCTCCATGGACGTCTTCACACAGCTGTTGAGAGAGGTCACATTCTACTTCCCAAGGGAATGTCCAGGACAAAATCTTTTGGTAAAAAAAAAAAAAGTTCTGCAGTATTTGAATATTCAAAGTATCATATGCAAATATTTAACTTTGCTCCACAAAGACAAATTACAACTAGCAGTTGTAAAAGTCTTATTATTTTTCTTTGCAAAATATAAACTGCCTGCACGAAATACTATTCACATGCTACATACAAAAGGAAAATAATCCCAAACAAAATACCAATGAAACAAGTCACAATGTTTATGTTCTGTGCATTAATTCATTCATTCATTTCTCTAAGGTTCCGGTTGTGTATTTTCATATATAGATTGTTAAGAACTGAAATACAATTTAAAATAGTGTGTTAGTTTACAGTATTAATGACTTATGACTGGCACTTGCATCACTCTGTCTGTCCCCAACACATCCTGGTTTGACAGCAACAGCAGTGGGCGAAACCAAATCTCCTGCAGTTGATTTCTCACATTAGTCCTTGCCACAAAAAGTGTTAAGATTATCAAGCATCATCGTAACATACACACATCCAAGGCCCAATTTCATGCTTAAATAACACTATTTATAAACAAACAATTTAATGTACAAACAATGAACTAATAAAGGTCAATAAAATTAAATGTTTGCAGTTGATCTCTTTTTGACTATTCCAGTAGCAGAGAAAAAAATTAATTCATGTCTTTATGAGTCCTTATGTTTATAGAGTTTCCTGAATTTTAGAGTCATTTTTAAGCATCAAATCAAAAGATATTAATTAAATAATCATTGGAGTACAGTATATTGGTGATAGAGTGAAGCAGGGGACACAGAGACAACTGAGAAGCATGACCGGGTAGAAAGGGGAATCTGCATTTACCAGCAGCAGTATTAAAACCTTGCCAATTGTAGAAGGTGGAGTTTGTATGTAAAACCAATTTGTGGCATTAAAAAAGTTTTATATTGTATTATTTTTTTTTTAAAAACTTGAAGATCTGTATAAGGATAGGTTTGGAATGTATTTCTTCAAGGTTATTTAATTGTACTGCGAGATAGCCTTTCCTCACACACTGTAAAACTCATTTCCTTCTCATCAGGTGCCACCGAGGAGGATCGGCTGTCTGCCCTTGCAGCAGAGCACAGATTTTCTCGTAGCTCCTCCATGACAGACAGTCTCAGAGAGCACTTACAGCCACATCCCATCCCTCCTCCTCCCCAAACTGCACCACCTCCTCCTCCATACTACCTTGACACTGGCCCTCCCCCTGCCTTTTGCCCTCCACCTCCCCCGTCTCGAACCCAAAGCCAAGGTCATGAAACTGGAATTCGCTCCAGTTTCAAGCCCTCATCCTTGGACCTACCTTATGAGACTGCTCAGCGGCAGGCAACACATATTGAGAGGCAAAAGAAAGCCCGCTCAATGATCATCCTCCAGGACTCTTGCCATCTACCTGTTGAACCTACAGAGATTCCTCGGCCTTCTGCTGCTACACCTCCTGAACGTATCAAAAGGAAGGGTCGAATTATTGACAACCCATATGCTAATGTAGGTCAATTCAGTATTGGACTGTATGCACCCACCAAGCCCCAGAGAAAAAAAAGTCCACTTGTGAAACAACTACAAGTAAGATTTATTATGTGACATTAACTGTAGTATGTAAAGAATGGCAATTGGAACTAGAATGACCTTGTGTTTTTTTTACTTTTAAAACAGGTGGAAGATGCACAAGAAAAAGCCTGTTTGGCCTTAGCTGCTGGACACTCTCGCGAGAGCTCACCCTCAGGGCGACATCTTCATTCCCCTCTAGGGCACACACACACAAGCCGTTCAGACTACCACCAGCAACAGCTGATGGCAGAACAAGAGCATATGCATGCCCAGGGTGAGATAATATTTCAGGGTAAGGTTCCCTTGGCTGCTGCAATTGCTGGAGCAGTGAAGGATCGTGAGCGCCGTCTAGAAGAACGGAGGAAATCCACAGTCTTCCTTTCTGTTGGAACTATGGAGGGGTTATCTACCACCAGCTCAGATGCCCCTTCCTTAACTCAGTCTCACTCTATTGATGAACGTTTGCTTTCCAGAGAGCTGGGAAAGCTCCCTCCCCCTGCTTTAAGCATGAGTCCCTCACCAAGTGGGACAACTTTTATCCATCCACTTACAGGAAAACCACTGGACCCAAACTCACCTCTGGCTCTTGCGCTGGCCGCAAGGGAAAGGGCCTTGACCTCCCAGAGCCAGTCCCCAACTAGTAGCCCAGAACCGAGGACAAAACAGGACAGAACAAGCCAGGGCATAATATTTCTGGAAAGCCAGACCAAAGAGTCTCCCCATGAAGTGGCATCCGCATCTCCCCCTTTTTCACCCAAAAGCACCAAGACAGCACTGTATGGGATTGGATCCTCCTCCCCAGCACCAATTTTAATATCCCAAAAACCCAAACCACAGTGGGCTACGTCAGCCTCGCCTGTTTCATTCCAAAAGGAGATGGAGGCCAGATTAGAAGAAAGGAAAGACGATAAGAGACAGGAGGATAAAAAAAGCATGTTAATCAGTATAATGGATACATCACAACAGAAAACCGCTGGGCTAATTATGGTTCATGCCACCAGCAACGGACAAGTGGCGGAGGTAAGTACAGATAAAGAACAGATCCCTGATCCAGCATCTGCAGAGCCTAGCAAATCTCCAAGTCCTCGGGCTATTTCCCCCAGTGTCACAGTATGTCATCCGTTGACACTGCCTCAAGCCCAACATCCAGCCAGCACTTTGCAAAAACAAAGTCTGGCTCAGGGAAGTTCCGAGGAGGATGCAGATCCTTACACCGTGTCCCTTCCCCCAGCAATGCTGTCATCAAGTGATGAGGAAACAAGAGAGGAGCTACGTAAAATTGGAGTTGTTCCACCACCAAGTGAGTTTGCTAATGGGCTACAGGCACAGGCGGCAAAGATGCCTGTTTCCCAGTCTAAACCTGCCATTTCTCCCGTGCCCTGTGCAACACCTACATCCCAAACTTCTCCAACCCCAACAACCTCAACTTTGACTCCAGCACAGCCTCCCCAGCCCTTGCCCAGTGCAACAGCTGTCTCAGGGAAGCCCTCTGACCCCCTAGAGCCACTACCAGTGGTTGAACCTGGCTCTGCAGCAGATTCAGGCGTGGAAGAGGCTGACACGCGCAGCTCAAGTGAGAAGGAGCGAGACCACCATCTTGAGACCACCAGCACTGTCTCTACAGTTTCTAGCATGTCTACGTTGTCCTCAGACAGTGGTGAGCCTGCAGATACACACACAACGCACACCTCCTTTGCCGACGGGCAGACTTTTGTGCTTGACAAGCCACCAGTGCCTCCCAAGCCCAGGCTCAAGTCCCAGATAGGAGGCAGCAAAGGTCCTGTCACCTTCAGGGATCCTCTTCTAAAGCAGAGCTCCGACAGTGAGCTGCTGTCACAACAACAAGCTGCTGCCCTCGCCACTGCTGCAGCTGGAGGACCAGGGCTCCCCTCAGGTGGTTCAGCCTCAGTGACTGGACTAGCTCCCACCAAGCCACGTTACCTCTTCCAACGGAGGTCAAAGCTTTGGGGAGACCCCGTGGAGCCCCGTGGACCAGGAGTGGGACTTGGTATTGGGAGTTTAGGGAATCTTGGAGGGCTTGGATTGGGGCTGGGGTCAGAAGAAGTGACAAAACCATCAGTTATGGGGGAATTAAGTTCAAGATTGCAGCAGCTGAACAAAGACACTAGGTCATTGGGAGAAGAACCTTTTGGGGTATCCCTTGACCCAGGGAGGAAGTCTCCTGTGGCAGGTGCCAGGTAAGAGAAAATGGTTTTGGTTACATCCAGCAAAAATATTTAGTGCTTTCCATTAGATTTTTTTTATCGTTCCTATTTCCAAAATGTGGAACCATTCTACCATGTACACAAAACTTTTTTTTAATATAATTTTTAATCAAAAACAACTTATAACAGTGATTATCATTTGTGCTATAAAGCAGATTCACACCATGTAATGCACCTCATCTTAAAACCTATTTAACTATGTAAGTAAAATTATGACGATATAAATAATATTTAAAACAAACAAGTGTGAGCCAGGTAGGACCTCAAGTGTGTTTATATTAATTGAAGGAACAATAAAGGTTGGAAGTGGTCTCTTAGGAGACATATACTGTATAACACAGATCAAAATGATCATATGAGTCTTGCTTGAAAGGAAATTCATTATTTCTATGCTACACAGAATGGGGTGACTCATTTTGATACCATTACTGATCTTTTCACTGTTTCAGTAGTTAAAGAACATAGATTAATGTGAAGATACTTACTACTCTCTGGGTTTAATTTAATTTTTGTATCTAATTTTCCGTCAGTAGGCTGTAGTTTGACAAGCTTGACATTACATGTAATTATAACATTTGCAGTAGTTGTAAACAGTTTATCTTAATCTTGTAAGGATTTTAATAGTATTTAGCAAGCGTGTATTTTATCCTTGTTTTAAACTCTATAGGGACTTCTTGTTGGGACCATTTTTTTGCATGATGTACTTTTGTTCACTAAGAACGGGGTTGGGGGCCAGTGTGATTTTTGGTCAAAGAAATTATATTGGTGTTATGATTTATTGCAAGGGAAACAAGAAACTAATATAAAAACAACATGATTTATGTCTGTAAATTGTGGGTTTCTTTGAGCCCTAATCTGAAAATACAATGAAGTTGTTTATATTTTTGCAGATGTGACGATACTGAAGAAAATAAACCACAAGGTTATTGCACTTTGGGTAAATTAAAACTCTAAAATACTTTTTCCTTAACAAATTTTCCAACTAATCCCACTGAAAGAGAACAACCCTCTTTTACATTTTTGTTTCATTACTTTCTTGTGTTACCTTGTTTGCACTGGAGGGTATTATTAAGTATCCTTTAACAGAACATAATTGATTTTCTTTAGGTACAGTGACAGTTATGGTCCTGTTAAATAATGTGCATGTGTGTGTAACGTACACTGCTGGAGGGTGCAAACTAGGTAACAGGTTTTGGAGGGAGCCAGTTCCCAGCTGCCTCTCCTGAGACCAACACTGTCCTTGCTGAATCCTAACCCCTGCCTTGCTAGTGGCTGTCTTGAACAGTTTCCCTTGGGTTTTTTTCAGTCCTTGTTCAAATATTGCAATTTTACATCCTAACAGCACCAGGTCTTTGAAGCCATCACTGACAGAAACCTCTTTGGTTTCTTTCTGCCATGTCAGAGTAAAGTCAGTGATAAACTCAAAGAAAAAAGGATGTTTTTTCAGGTATTTGAACATGGCTCAAGTATAATGGTGTGTCATGTTGAGGCCCTCAACACAACGAGTATTCACGAACATAGGTTCTTTGGAATTCTAGATCATTTAAAAGCTAAAAAGCTTCAAATATTGTTCTCGGTACTTTTTAAATTCATCTAAGCATAATAACATGTTTGTATAGAGTGACTTTATTGCCATTTCCAAGTTCACATACACCATATTTTCTGCACTATGAATCACTTAACACAGTTAATACAGTACTCAGTCCCTCTATAGGGAAGAGGTTATGCCCAGAACTGTGTACTCAAACTCCATATAGGTGTGTGTATATTTGACTATGGAGCTACAAATGTAAATAATATATTTACTACCGTAAACTAAAAATACTTCATATATTCATAAATTTGTATACTGAGTAAATAGTAGCTATGTCGCACAGTATGATTTAATTCTTCCATTATATGGTTACACACATTATCAAAAATATATTCATGCTTCACTGTTTTTTATGGTAACTGGTCATTATGTACCAGCACTCCTATCGTGACCAACTAACTAACTCACGCCAACTTCCACCGAGCTCTGATTAACTGGATCATGCACACCATTATGTTCCTCTTGTTTCTTTCTCTGAGAAATATTCAACTCTTATTCCATTACCCGCGTTTGTACCAACCACTTCACCTCTTGCATGCTCCATGCATGTTTTCATTCTACTGCATCACAATTGCTACTGTGCTCATTTTCTCTGGTGTCCACTTTGATCAGGTGCTGGGCATCAAAGCCAGTGGTGTTTTTTTTTTATTTTGCCTTTTTCTTTTGTTTGTTTTTTCATTTGTTTTGTTATTTTGCAGTGATAGTCTCAAACTATACCGTGAGCCTGATGATGAGAGTTTCTTTTTAGCAAGGATACCGCTGGTTACTTGTGTAACCGTGGTTCTATGACTAAGTGGAAGACCGCCAGGGGCGGTGCTGAAAGCACTAGTGGAATGTCCTTGCATCTGCACGTTGTCGAGAATCGCATTAAAAAGTTGTCACATTGTGACGTATGACGTGACAGCATACTTAAGGCCACGCCTCACGTCAATCTGGTCTCTTGAGCATTCTC
>JAFBJS010018977.1:0-31127 GCA_016785265.1 Paraplagusia blochii | reverse complement strand
CTGAGTTACTAGTGAGGTGAACCGAGCATGGTACCATCCTCACCCACTGCTCCCTGGGTAGTGGCTTATGCCACAATGACAAGGATTTTTATTAGGGATGGCAGATAATTTCAGACCACCGATACTATCAATGCTATTTTCAATATCGGAGACGATCAGTATTGTTTTTTTCGGCAACATTCACAATGCTGCAAAGCCGCGATCTCCACAAAAATGCTGCACATCCTCACAAGGTCCTGACACTTTGACCAACGCGTGATAATTGATGTCATCTGAAGGCATAATAACAATGCAGGAGGCTACAGTAAATGTCCGTGGTCCGGAAAACAAATTCATAATGACTGCAAGGACTCACTGCAACGAAAACAACGCAGCTGTGTCTCAAAGAGTCAAAGTTGAATACATTTCTCATTTGACATTTCCCAGCGAATTCCACCGCCAAAAATGGAAATAGTTTACATTGTGGCGATGCTGAAATGCTTATTGCACATTAAAAAAGGGTTGTTAACTGTCTTTGATCGAAGCTGTTTCAATTTGTAAAGTTGAATGAGCCCAGTTTATGTTAATTATTGTATTTTGGCAATTTTTTTATGTCCAACATAAGACATTATTTGTTTACATTATATGCGGCACAAAGAATTATAGGACGGATTCAGACAAAATGTTAAAAATAAATGTAGGATTTTTATATAACATAATGAAGTAGTGTTTTTATGTTGTACACAGTTATTTATAAAATGCCTTCAGTCAGGCAGCACAATAATTCAGGCAAAATCAGTTTCATATATTGGTATCGGTTAATTTCGGTATTGGAAATCAAGTGTTTTGGGCAATATCGACAATATCAGCAAAAGTTAATATCGGACATACCTTATTATGATTAATATTATTTGGAAGAGCTACAAAGATGGGACATGTGCATTTGTCTGTAGTAAAATATGGAGTCCCAGGAAAATGAATGACCAATAATACTGAAAGGTAATTGTAAAATGATCTGTAAATGTAATCTTCTCGTTCTCCTTCCTCGTTCCAGCACTGAGAGTGGACACAGAGGTTGAAAACTATGTGCATGCATGTCTGTTGTCAGGCTGTCCTCAACAGGCTCCTTTGCGTCCAACTGGCACTGAGCTCCACATGACACTATCAGCCAATAGAATTTGCATATGAAGAGTATCCAGTTAAAAAAAATACGGGAAAAAAAATAGAAAACTAATGGTGTGTGTGGTGTATTTTACATATTCAGATTTGCACCAAGACAACCAAAGGATGCACCAAGGCTTTTTCCTGCATGGCAGTAACTTTAAATAAAGATACATAAAAAAGAAAGACCAGAATGCGATTAAACAAAAAAACAAAACAAAGAAATTTTGTTCTTGTGCTTTTTAAATATTCCATATTATGGGACATAGACCTCTTTACTCTCATTTTGTATTCAGGAAAATATAGAGCCAATACAGTGAGTCACAGTTATTTTCACAGACAGACATCTTGTCCAATGCATGGTGAGCATTGAGATCATGGACGGGTGGATGTTAGTAACAGCAGATGGAGTTTGCCCAGGAGTCATAGAGATGCACTGTAGGTGTTTACCACGTTTCCACTTCTCTGAGCCCTTCAGCATCTCTCAGCCACATTGCCTCCGTATGCTAATAAAAACCACGTGGCACAATCGGAGGCCCAGAGCAACAACTAAACGGACCTCGCAGCAGAGATTGTTTTCGGTTGTATTATGACCTTCTTCAATAATGTTACCACTGTTTCCAGTTAACAACCAGTAGACCTCCACCAGCCTCCCTGAATGACTCACTGCTGTTCAATCTAATCTTTATTATTCCCTGACATAAATATGGTTTGCAGATTAAGTGAGCGCGCAGTGGGAACGTAATAAATAGGGGAACACAAAGTAAAATTACGAAAAAACAGAGTGGAGTTTATTGCCACAAAGACAAATTTGTGTGTATAAAAATCCTCCAGGGAGTCAATAGCTGAATAAAGTCCAATAAAAATACTTATTCATCAGTACTGCGGCACTTCCTCCAAAATGAATTGGTGGCGATGCTTATGACTGACAGGAATGAAATTTACAAATGCTCCCTTTAATTGTCAGGAGGTTGATGAACACCTAGAAATTAATCTGCTGAATATTTACCTTAGGTAGAATTGATAACCATATGCCACATGTTTTCTTCCTTTGGCTGGGTTGTATATAAAACAAACTAAACTTTCACTTGCTTGTTATTTCTTCACAGACAGTTGTGTACTAGTATCTGCAACTGACGTACCACAGATTGACATATTTGTAATTGTCGCGGTGACAGCAGCTACAGGGCAGTAGTGCACCCTATTACTTATTACGACTGGACTTTTACTTTTACTTAGCAACTTATATTCCAGAAAATATCTGCCAAGAACTGTAAAAAGTACAATGTGTTTGATGTAGCAATACCACCAAAATACAAAATTATTACACAGCATATCAAAATATACAATTTTGTGTTATTTTGCAGTGAGCTGGAAGCCAAACACCCTTATCGAGATTCGATCTTGCACAGGAGGTGAACGCTGGATTTTCACAATGACAGAAACAATGACTCTGGGCCAAAGCAAAGGCCACTGAGAAGTGTCAGAAGTACACTATGAATGTTTAATTTGTAACTGCAATCTATAAAAAAAAACAGAAAAAAAATTATGTTATCTTTATTATAGAAATCTAGCTTAACAGAAAAAGTCTACAAGAAAGCGACCACTCCGTCGACAACAACCCCAGGGGACAGCAGTTCAATACAACCAGCATAGCTGTTTCAGTCAAAGGATATTACTCTGCCTGTTCTCTGATAAAAGAAAGCATGTTCTCCTGCTGTCAGTGCACCAACTCCACCAGCTTTGTTCATTACCTGAACATAAACCTTTAAAGCCAAATATAACGTTACACCTGTTCTGGAGATTCGTAGACACCTTCTGAGGTGAATGGGGAAAAAAAATTCCAAGATTGAATGAAATTCAAGAAAGTGAATAATAAAAGACTATTGTCTAGCTCGTTCAAAAGTATTGGTTGTTTAGTAGCCAGTAGTTTTCCAATGAGGCTCATATGGATTTCTTAGTAATATTACAGCAAATCATTGCCATCACCTTCACCAAGGTTTGTGATAGTTTGTTTAATGTAGTCCAAAAGAAAAAACACAATATCAGCAGGTGGGGTCCCAGTAGTACAACCAACAAACCATAACCTCTATATTTTTTTTGATAAAAATTTTAAACATTAAGAGCCATCCATGACTTCATGTCTTCAGGACACCCCAGGAGAGTACTGGGAGAGTATATGTCTCTTTTCTAGAGACACAGATTTTGCTGTCATCTGCATAACAGTGAAAAAGGATACCATGTTTCTCAAGTATGGATCCGAAGGGAAGCAAGCATAGAAGGAAAAAAAAGGGGGAAAGCTTAGGACTGAACCCTGTGGGACATCACACAACAGGGAAGCAGAGGAGGATACAACAGATACACATAAAGTTTGTCCTGTCAGGTACAACATGTGAAACACTCCAGTTCTTTGACCTGAATGCCTCTACACTGCTGCAAACAAGAAATCGGAATTGAATGGTCCACAGTATCAAACACAGCAGTCATATGAAAGAACACAAGGATTGCACAGGCACATGAGTCAGTAACTAAAAGAATATCTTCTAAAAGTGGCCTTCTCTTTGGCCCAGAGGCAATGTCTGTCATTGGTGTAAAACTCCATTGGCTCTCCTGGGCAATCCCAGTCAGGATAACAGATTAGTGGGTGAAAATGCAGCGGCAGTTAAACTACTACAGTCAAGATCAACCTCAAATTGTACAGGGACATCGTCCAAAAAACACTGCATCAGAAATTGAAGCTAAAAAATGGTGACCCATGTGATAAAACCAGATTCAGTGATTATTCATGTTCGTGTGTAGGATCCAACACAGGAACTGTTACCCTTTAGTGGCTTCCAGGACAAAATGCCCAAATGCAGCATTGGAGGCTTTCTTTCAGGTGCAGCAGGTTCATTTACTGTAGAAAACATTAGAAAAGCACAAGCTAAAAAAACTTCAGTACATGGTCAACTACAGCGGCCCAGAATCGAAAACTGACATGAAGTCACGGGCCAAACTCAATATATATTTTGAAATTAACTATAAATGTGCATGTTTTCCCTTATCTCCGTATATGAAATAGTGTTATTTTCCATGTGAATCCACTGAATCTGGAACGGCCAAAGCTTATTAGTATCAACTTATGAAAAATTGTTATAGTTGATATATAGTTGTATAATTGTTGTACTGTATTTTCAGATTGTTTCTATGTAACTCTTTCTTTACAGAACTAAATGTATGTGCAAAAAGCATGCATCATTAATACAACAAATTCTGTGAGTATGTAAGGTCTATATACTGGTGGGCCAACTATAGTACACATTTGATTTTATCTTGCGGGCCAAAAATAATTACACTGCGGGCCAGATTTGGCCCCCGAGCCAAAGTTTGACACCTATCACATCAGTCAATACAACAACTTCTTTGGCAACAAACTAAAACTTTTTAATCACGTTTAAGAGAACAAACCTTTTTTTAACTCACCAACCGGATATTATTCTCTCATGTTAATGTAATTAAGCTTTTATTTTAATTTTTGGCCCAAAGTATTATAAATAAGACCGTTAGTAAATGTGCACGAACCCCAATATAAAGTAATGTGAGTGGAACCTTCACACTATCAATAAATTTTAATTGAAAATGTTTGTTCAGTAATTTGTAAATAAATAAATGGAACAAAGTATCAGGGCTGGTGTAAATGAAAATATTTGCATCCCTATAGTGTTGACACACTGCTTTAAAAAGAGTGAATTATTTACTTATTAACATTAGGACAATCAAACTGTGCGACTGTGTCACTGAATGGCTTAAAAAAGACTCAAGAGTCATCGACCAGCTGGAGCTGAGATATGAGTCATTTTGGCTCATGACTCTACACAACTAATAGGTTACAACAAAACACACTATTTATAACAAATATGTTGGGTGTGATATGAAAGCAAATATTTCATAAACGTGAGGGGAAATTTCATTCAACATAAACCGCAGTCTAATAAAAAAAATGGACGAAAACCAACAGACGCAGAAGTAAAAACCCCTGCAGGTCTGGAATTTTACCCTACAGTCATACCAGAGTCTCATGCTTTTACTTTGAAAGAAAAACAAAAATAGTTATTTTCAGATTACTTTATAAGATTGTTTGGGCTTGTATTGCACAGTGTATTTATACAAAGTTTGCTCATAGAGATGGTTAATGGAAAAGTGGAGGAAACAAACAGCGACTGTAATGAAAATAACGTCTGTAACGTTCTCATTCGTCAACAGGTGCTGAGAAGTTAATATGCAATATAGGTGATCAGCTCTTTGTGCTTAAAAAAAAAAAACGTTTTGGCAGCGCGATAACATTTGGATGCATTTTTAATAAAAACAAACAAAGGTTGTGATTATTAATTTCCTTTCACCTGGGCTGAGTAAACAATGGCTTGATATGGACTTCTGATTCTTGACTACAGGAGGGGAGGTTCTGTTCTCCTGGCACGTCATGTAAGCCAGAAAAAAACTGGAAAGGTGGTATCACAACAATCATCCAGACATAAGATATGATGCCAAAACAAATATGCACGTAGTGTTTTCAGTAACATGAAAATCTAGTATCTAAGGTCAGTCAGAAAAGATTTACGCATTTATAACAAACAGATCCAAGTTCTGTTTTGCGCAAGATGGCTGCACCCATGTTCACTCTATAGTTTTCAAACTTCACAAACTTAAGTTCACAAAAAAAAAAGAATAAGTCACGTTATGCTATTACGCCAAAAAAGTTACCACGGTTTGACATGTGATCGTGTTAAAACAACCTAAAAGCTGATTGATGACAACAGTCCATCAACATGGCTGCCTCCATGGTTTTACTGAACGCTACTGATACAGAGGAATTCACCCTGTGGTCTCCTGCTGTGGACCAAATGGATGACTGGGCAGTGCTGTATACATACACTCCCGATCAAAATCTTAAGACCAGTTAAGAAATTGCAAGAATTTACATTTTGCATTATTGTATCTTAAGAAGGTTCTAAGACAGGTTTCAAAATGCAAAAAGAGGAATTGGGAACAAGAGACCAAATGTTTTAAGCAGGTAATTTATTGAAAAGAACAATTTAACTGAAATAGGCTGTTCATCAACTGATCAAAAGTTTAAGACCATAGCTCAAAAGAACCTCTAAAACAGAAATTAAAGTCTCAGTAATGAGTAGCTCCACCATTATTGTTGATCACTTCAAAAATTCCTGTTGGCATGCTTGATGCGAGTGTTTCCAAAAGGCTTGTAGGAATGTTGCTCCAAGTGGTGAAGACAGCTTCACGAAGGGCATCCACTGTCTGGAACTGATGCCCATTCTTGTAAACTTCCCTTGTCATCCATTCCCAAATGTTCTCAATTGGATTTAGATCAGGGGAACATGCAGAATGATCCAAAAGAGTGACGTTATTGTCCTAAAAAAATCCTATGTCAGACGGTATTGTGAATTGCAGCATCGTCCTGCTGAAAAACCCAGTCATCACCACACAGACGAGGACCCTCAGTCATGAGGGATGACCACTGCAACATCTCCACGTAGCCATCTGCTGTTTGACGCCCCTGCACAACCTGGAGCTCCATTGTTCCATTGAAGGAAAAAGCATCTCAGATCATGATGGCGCCCCCTCCGCTGTGCCGTGTTGAAAAAATCTCAGGTGGCATCTCCTTGTCATGTAGCGTTGGAAGCCATCAGGACCATTAAGGTTACATTTTTTCTCATCAGAGAATAAAACTTTCTTCCAACTTTGAACGCCCCATGTTTGGGGCTCCCTTGCAAAGGCCAAATGAGCAATTTTGTGGCGTTGAAGGAGACGTGGCCCTCGAAGACTTTTTTTTGTTTGTTTTTGAAGCCGTTCCTTTGCAGATGCCGTCTGATTGTTATTGAGCTGCAGTCAGCACCAGTGATGGCCTTAATTTGGGATAAGGATCGTCCCGTGTCTTGACGGACAGCCATTCGGAACCTCCGGCTCAGTGCCGGTGAGATTTTTTCGGGTCTACTTGATTTTTTGTTCCATAAACCTCAGGATCTTTCAAGAAATGCAAAATGACGGTTTTACTGCGTCCAACCTCAGCAGCGATGGCACGCTGTGAGACGCCTTGTCTGTGCAGCTCAACAATCCTGCAACATTCGAAGGCAGTGAGTTTTTTTGCTTTTCCCATCAAGAGGTCTTGACAGTGTGATTACTTGACAGAAAATGAAATGGAATCCAAATTTGTGCACAGATTTGGGCTTTTAAAGGATGTGTCTTAAACTTTTGATCAGCTGATGAACAGCCTATTTCTCTTGCCTCTTGTTCCCATTCCCTCTTTGTGCATTTTGAAACTCGACTTAGAACCTTCTTAAGATACAACAGTGCAAAATGCAAATTCCTGCAATTTCTTAACCGTTCTTAAGATTTTAATCAGGAGTGTATGAGTGAGTCAGATAAAAGGATACTGACAAACGTATGCTGCTTACACCAAAATATAAGAATTTTTTTGCATGAGAATTCCCACCAATCCTAATACTTTGTAAATTATCCTCAGTACCACATTTCTCCAGTACATGTTCCAAAATACAGGGCATCTACGTCCAAATGTCTGAAGGCTCTACAATATGATTAGTGGTTCGATCCCTGCTTTAGACTGATTGTCTCTGGTGTGTTGGCTTCCTCTACTTAATCTGGTACTTTGTTTCCAACCACACTATAAAAGGCTGCATGATTTTGTAAATTTGACTCTAAATCAGGGGTGTCATACTCATTTTGGATATAACCTTATTACATCCAGGTTAACCAGACCAGTGCAATCATGACATTTTTAATTATACTAGCTATCTATCTATATATATGAGATATTCATTGTTACGTATTCATATTTAATGAAATGTCATTTTGAAAAATTAGCTAGCAGATTGAGTGAACTGCCCAGTGGACAATATTTGGACCCCAGTCCATATGTCTAACGCCACTGCTCTAAACCAGTAGATCAGATGAAATGCTGAGGTGAAGTAGCAGTGGTAGTTGACATTAAAGACACAAGAATGACAACTGTTGGACATGAGAAAAAATATTCAGATATTCAATAGAGTGTGAAGGCAAGAAGACAGCATTCAATAGATTTTGAAAATATAGTTTTTAAAGAATTCAACAGTGCTTTTAAATAGTCCCTGTGGTTTACCTTGCTGTTCCATGCACACATGTTTTCCTAAATATTGTTGTATTGTTATATATGTCTGACTGATTCATGAGCTACATCGCTAACATAAGTGGTCCAAAGTCTTAACAGACAGATGGATAGATGTATAGACAGATGCAGCATTTTTTAGCACCCGTAAGCAGGCAATAGTGGATTCACCCGTTCCCATGTAATAGTGCAGTACATCGTTCCAGTAGGGTTGTAAAAAGTGCATGGAATATTGTTTTAAAGTCCTGCTTGGTCAGAATTCTGACCTGATTTGGTCAATTTTAGTTTTTTGTTTTGGTCAAATATAAGATCCAAGTCAATTGTAGCAATAATGTTAGTGACAGTGGTCCAAAGAAAACAAAATAAACCCAGAAGATAAGCTGGTGGGATCTTGGCAGCACACCCAACAAACCATAACCTGTATTATTTTTAAACCAGGAGAGTATTGGCAGAGTATTTGTCTCATTTCTAGAGAGACATATTTTTCTATCATCTGCATAACAGTGAAAAAAAATATTATGCTTTCTGAGTATGGAGCCAAAGGGAAGCAGGTATAGAGGGGCGAGAGCCTAGGACTGAGCCCTGTGAGACATCACGACAGGGAAGCAGATGAAGATTCAGAGTCTCCAACAGATCCTCAGAAAGGCTGTCCTGTCAGGTACAACATGAGACACAATTCTTTGCCCTCAATGCTTCTTAACTGATTCAAACGGAAAAAACACACAGCAGTTATATCAAAGAATACACGGATAACACAGGCACATGAGTCAGTAAGTAAAAGAATATCTTCTATGAGTGGCCCTCTCTTTGGCCCAGAAGGAATGTCTTTGTCATTGGTGTGAAACTCCATAGGCTCTCCTGGGCAATCCCAGCCGGGGCGGTTGGCTTCCAGTGGCATCACCACCTGCAGGAGGGCTGGCATGGTGTAATGGTGGTGATGTGGGTGGCAGACGTGGGAAATGCTGCCCCAGCTACCAAGTAACGGATTAGTGGGTGAAAATGCAGTGCCAGTTTTAACTAGTACAGTCAGGACCAAACCTCAAATTATACAGAAAACACTGCATCAGAGTGTGAGTGTGAGTGTGATCACGCCTGGTAACACACAAAAAAAAACAAATCGCAGGAACAGGGGTAAACAGAACACACAGGAACCTGAGTAGACATTGACTTATCAGAGTTAACATACTGTATGCAATTATAAAAAAGACAGAAATATTGTCATATTTAGGCGTAACCTCAGCCAAGAGAACGACAAAATCATTCACAACACATCTGTGTTATATTTCAATGCCTATGGTAAAAGCTGCTTATCTTTGTAGTGACTCTTCAAAGCAGTTTCAGTTCCTCTTCCCCAGTCTGACGTCCAGAGAGAATTGAAATAAAAGCAGTCATTAGAAAAAAAAATGTGCAACATCAACAGATTCACTAAAACATAACCAAGTCTACCAAAATATTCGGTATGTGAAGTAATCATTTAAAACAAAAGTCTGGCAATAACAAGCCAACGCTGCTAAGAGCCGGTTGTTAGGCGATCGTAGTCTCGAGTGAAGCCCATGACAAGAGCTGCAGATTAGGGTATTTTGCCCCAACAAAGTAGAGACAGAAGTTGGTACTGGAGCATCTCATCCAGGAGGAAGACTCTAATTTAAAAGTTTGAACCTCTATTTATCTATCTATCTATCTATCTATCTATCTATCTATCTATCTATCTATCCATCTATCCATCCATCCATCCATCCATCCATCCATCCATCCATCCATCCATCTATCTAAAACAGTGGTTCAAAAGTCATTTCACAAACAATAAAATTTTCCTGAAGGTCTGGGTGTAATTGGAGGAATATAACTTCAACTTTTATTTGTTTATAGTGCCAGATCATAACAACTGTTATCTCAAGACACTTTACAAACAAGCCTGCATCAAAACAAGAATAAGGGAGAATATATAGAGATAGCCCCTGACCTTATAGACCCTCACACTGACTGAGGAACAACTCCCAAAAACCCAGACAGGGAATAAAGGAAGAAACCTAAGGGTGATGGACAGTGGAGGGGATCCTCCCCCAGGACGGACAGGCGGACGAACTAAACATTAGGAAGTAAAAACTAATATTTCTTTTAAGTCTACAAATAAAAGAAGGGCTCTATAAAGTCCATTCATGGACCAGTCAAGTTCATAAGGTGAAGACCAGGGTCCAGATCAGACAGTAGGGTGCTAGGGGAGTTGGGCCAAAGATCCGCAGGCAGAGTCCTGTGTCAGGCCCAGGGCAATGGGATGTTAGGGAAAGAATAAAGACTCCGTGGACACAAGGTCCCCTGCAAGAGATGTTAAATCTACAACAAATAATAGATAGTAGAATAGTTAAATAAGGAATAGAAGGGAGAAAGAGATAGAGGGCAACAATGGGGCCCACATGGGGTCTACGGCTGGACCCGTACGCCACCATGGGTGAAGTCAAAAACAAAGTCTACTTTTGAAAGTAGAGACTGTATCTGCCTCCCGGACTAGAAGTGGCACCTGGTTCCAAAGTAGAGGGGCCTGATAACAGAAAGCTTTGGCTCCAAATCAAGGTTTGGAGATTTGTGGAACCACAAGAAGACCAGCTCCTAGAGAACGAAGAGTTCTACTCTATAACATGTTAATGCATCAGTGTATGTTGGTAATTGTCATTTCCATAGTGTAGCGGTAAGAATGCCTGCCTTCTAAACAGAGAGATGAGAATCCTGGGTTTGATTGACCACAAGATGGACGCTTGTTAGTCGAAGCTTATTGACAGATAGCTTCCTTTCTTTTCTTAATACATGTTACTGCAGTTTTAAATTATTTACCTACATAACTAAGATTGTTCAGTGCTGTGTAATGAAACATTTTTAATTTAGCATTTTAATACACTCTAATGACAACGACGTTATTGAATATGTAAACTCCCGCAAGCCATGTCGACTTGGTGGGCCGCATTTGGCCCCCGGGCCTTGAGTTTAACATATCTGATCTAAAAACCACAATTCCTCACTTGGCTCTTTATGCTATACTTTTCTATATCTACACACACAATGCAGCTCCTTCTGATCGTTTCTGTACTTCTCCATCAACATCCTCAAAGCAAACATTGCATCTGATATGCAATATTACAGTCAAGGCAAATATTGAGGCTACATGTTTATGTATATGTTTATGAGTGTCTGTGTGTGTGTGTGTGTGTATCATAACAGTAGACTAGTATTTTTGTTTTTTCCTCCAATAATCTTTCGCAAGAGGAAAAACCAGACAACCTGCATAGGTGAAGTTCCCAAAATGATCAGAAATTCCAACTAGGCAATAAAGTCATACCAGGGGGTGTTTTTATTGACCACAGAAATATGACCTCCCTGATGTTCACTGGCCAGATGTTTCTCTCTAACAACTTGTTATTTGCTTGAAACAATTATTAGTCAAGCAACCAAAAAAAAAAACTTCTTTCTTCTAATGCTTTGCTCAGATTGTTTTTGAACAATGGCATATTTCCATGCTTCAACATAACTTTTTACTTTTTGTGTTTTACATATATCTGAAAAGGAAACTTCTTAGACGTGTATTTTCTTTATGTTAAACCAGTGTAAAATTTTCTTTTATAAATTATATCTCTTTATAGAGTATTTGTTATTGGTGATGGAATGTGGTCATACTGTATTAGAACGCTATTGCCCAGCATTATGCAACAATACTGACACCTGGTGAATAACTACTCAAACTACAAGATGATTTGGTTAAAACTGCAACAGTTATGGTTCTCACTTAAGAACAGACTAATGACTGGTGTGAAATATATCACACTTTTAGAAAGGTTTTTTTTTTTTTGGTTATTGATACAGAGATGAAGAGTACAATGATCAATTAACTAATTAAACCGACGCAGAAGACACCAAAAAATATGATTTTTGCTAACTTTTTGTCATTGTGATCCTCACCACTGCACACAACGAAATGAATCTGCATTTAACCTATCACAAAAGTGAGCTGTCAGGGGAGCAGTAGGCGCAGACAGTGCCATGCTTTGCGGACTTCAGTGGTAACCTGGCAACTGGTTGATTTGAACTTGGAACCATCCGGAACCCATGTTTGGTTCTTTAACCACTAAGCCACCGCTGCTGCGGACACTGACAGCGTGTAACAGAAGTAACTTTATAACAAGATAGAGCAGTGCTGTAAAACTAACAGAATTGATTGTTACTTTATCAAGTTACAGACATTGAACATTACCTTGAAATAAAACATATTTTTATTTTTTATTTAATATATCAGGTTTGGAAACTATTACTTCATGGACTGTTAAATGAGATATCCTCTTTAAGCTCTGACTCAAGACACCTTCATTCCCTTATTTCGCCAAGCGCATCAAAGTGGACATAGAACCAGATAGCAAAAAGTGAAATATTTTGACAAAGACGCTGGTCTGCTGCTAAACAGTCACACAACATTGGCCCTGCATGTGCCTTTGGGTGTTTCAGTTTTGAAGGGTTCGCAACACTTAAGAGTGTGCTTGACTTTGTGCTCTTACACTGCAAGGATGTGCTTGCTGTAATTTGTGGTGTGTGACCAAAAACACTGCAAGTGAAGCAGTGCAGCTCATTGTTATATTCATCCGGTTGTAAACACCTGATACAGTTGCCCTTTCTTGTTTGTTTGGTTTTTTTTTTTGTTTTTGTTTTTGTGGGGGCCTGGGGGGATTCAAACATTAATACTATTAATATTTTTTGAGATGTATTAAACATTGTTTGGCACAGTTCAGGGAGTGGTCATGCAGTTGCACCTGCCAAAAAATGTATAAGATATTCCAGGGCATAAACTGCAGTGACTTACAGGAGTTGCCGTCTAGCAAACGAAATTCTATATTTTAATATCTAACTTACTCCAGAGTTTAAGTCGCACACTAGGCTAAAGGATGAAAGAAAGTGTGACCTACACTTTGGAAGTTGCATGGACCCAAACCATTGGTTGTTTACTTTTTTATTTTCAAAGCAGCCTGGTCAAAGGTATTTTAGGGTTAACATAACAATTATAACAGATATTATAGTCTGTGATCTATTTGGCTGAAAAAAATATATAAAATAACATTTTGGTCGGTGGACAATCTAACACTTTAGCTCAATCGCACTGAGACATTCATTTCTGAGTATTTTTGAGAGATCATAAATTCCTAGAAAATAAAACTATATGTAAAGCATAAAATGACTGTAATGTGGATTTTAATTCTGTTGGGGGTAAATGACATTTTTATAAAACAATGTAGCAACTAATAATCTCCAATTGTCTTCCCTTATAAGAAGCCATTGGCGTTTAAGGCTCTTAAAAGTCATTAAACCTTGATAGTAGGTGGAAAAGAATCTAAGACCACCTGGCATGACTTCTGAATATTACGGAATTTCCCAAAGATGATCCAAGACAGCTAAGATAATAAATTAAAAAGGTTGAAAGTTAGCATCTACCTGTATCAACAACATGGTAGTTAAAAATGGTGTGAGATTGCTGTGAGAAACTATTGTTCTTTTAAATACTGGACCTCAAAAATGGAAAAAGAAATTGAGTAACAAAAATCGGCAATAAAATCCGAGATTTTTGAGGCCTACCTTAATAAAGATAATCAACGTTGGACGACAGGTCTAAATCTACAATAATACACATTTGTAGCGTCCCATTTTTAGGAAGTAGAGTTTCAGCTAAGTTAAAGGGAAATGTTTACAAGACAGTTGTGAGACCAGCCATGATGTATGGACTAAAGACACTAGGAATAGGCAGAAGACAAGAGACAGAACTGGAGGTGGTGAGTTAAAGATGCTGAGATTCTCTTTGGGGGTGACAAGGATGGACAGGATAAGGAAAGAGGTAATCAGGGGGACAACACAGACATGAAGGTTTGCTAGAGAAGCCAGATTAAGATGGTTTGGACATGTTCAGAGGAGGGACAGTGGTTATATTGGGAGAAGAATGCCAGACATGGAGCTACCAGGTAAGAGACAAAGAGGAAGGCCAAAGAGGAGATTTACGGATGCGGTGAGGGAGGACATGGAGGTGGTTGGAGTTAAGGATACAGAGGACAGGGTGAGATAGAAATTGTTTACTTGCTGTGGCAACCCCTGAAAAATGGGATAAGCTGAAAGGAGAAGAAGAAGAAGACAGTCTCCCAAAAAAATGTCTCCATTCCAAACCATGGCACCATAATGACTGAAGGGACTGAGCTTAAGTTTACTGTTCTTTCCATTGGAACCAAAAATGTAGATTTATTAATGTTTTCAGTCAAGCTGGTAAAAGTAGAGTAGAGTTTTTTCATAAAAACATAGAAAATGATTCTTCATGGACAGAGTCGATATGCAATGAACAGGAAATATGCTTTATACAGATGGCGCCACTGAGCAGCTGAGGTAAAGGGTGATAACATTTGTGAATATTTTGTGCAGTATTCACTATTTGGTTTAGGAATAATACCCACTACAAGGATAGCAGTATTGTTTAACATTGAATTCAGAAATGAAGCATTCAGATAATATTGACACACAGATATCAGGAGTTAAAATCAACCCCCAAAGACTGTGTCACTGTCAGAAAATCAATCAAAAAGGAAACAATTGTAGAGTATCAAAAAAGTTACCTCAAACTGATACATTACACAAATGATGGTAAGATCAATATAAAAGAATAATACATGGAAAAACCTTCCTGCAGTTACCAAACAGCTGAACATAAACTGGACTGAGCTTTTACACTAAGGGCAAGTTTTAATTAAAACGACTTTCTTTTGCTTTTCATTAAACAATGTGTCACTTAAAGTGAGTATCACTATTTCCTGGTATGTTTCATTTAACAAATGATTGCACGCAATGTTGGTTGCATCTCTCTCAACGATAAAAGTGACTTGGTGAGGTGTAAACCTCTCATCTGTTCATTGTGCCATTTAAATGAGAAGTGAAAAGACAGTTTTGTCTTCAGTGCTAAGGCACCGTCAGGGTAATGGGATACAGCACTGCAGTAGGAAAACATTACAACAACAAACAAAGTTTAATTCAATACCGATGCTGTTGTCAACATACCAGGGTGTCGCTCATTTCTCATAAGACATCAATGAAACATCCGTCCATCCATTCTTACATGTGCCATTCCCTGGTCACAGAGGCAGCCGTCTCCACAACTGTCACCCAAATCCCATTGTAGTAGTGAGCCCACTGGAAACCAACCGCCCCAGTAGGGATTCAAACTTGCCCAGGAGGTGAACCCCAGGGTTTCACACCACAGAGACTTTCTCTTCGGGCCAAAGTGATGGCAATCGATGGTGTTTAAGCAGCATCTGTATTTACTTGGTATAAGAATTAAAAATCTTACCTTACAGAATATCACAAGGGATGGCCCAGTGGTTAAGGAATAGACTTGGATCCAGATCGTTCCAGGTTTGACTCTACCAGGTTACCACTCATCTCAAAGCTGTTAACTTTGGTGATGGATTAAATGCAGAGCCTTATTTTGTGGTGTGGAACACAATGAGGTTGCCTTCCTTTTGAGAAAAAAAAAAAAAAAAAGTCAGAGCAGTGGTTCCCTAACTTCTTCGGCAGTAACCTCTTAACGATAGTCTCTACAACCGCCATCTAAATCACACTGACCATACTGCGACCCTTCCAATTGGTGCTAACCCCACTTGTTTACTAAAACATTAATCAGGATATTTTTCAGTAGACCAGGTAATATCTAAACAATAAGTATTATTCGTGTTTCCATGAACTCCTAAGGAACATGGTGCAAAAAGACCCAAAACAATCACCTGTGATCCAGTCTTTGGGAAACAATGCCTTGTATAATCTATTTCTATACTAAATCTCACCGACGCTCTTTCCTTGTACATAATCATCATTTAAGTCGCATCTCTTCTAGGGTTTTTGTAAGGTTTTGTGCAGCAGTCAGTCGCAGCTGGAATCAGAGAGCTAAAGATAGACTCCAAGTAACTGTGACTCACGAAGACAAACAAACATGGAGTGGAGGAGTGAGCCCCTGATGGCTTGCAAAACCTGGGTTGGTCAGACCTATTCATGTCAAACCTCCTTTAATATAGAATTTGCTCTGCATTTGCATTTTAATAGAGTTCCACAAACCTGTGAATACTCTCAATTAAATAAAAGCTTAAAAATTTGATTACCTAAGTACCCATTCAATACCTGCAGTTAGTCATTCATATTCTTGACAGCAAGGTAAGCTACCATGACAGGAGATCCACCCAGTCCCCCAGTTTGACCCAAGCCATTTTCTAAATTTTTCTTCTTGCGTAATTTGCTTTGTCCTAAATCCACACTATAACTTACTGCCACCCATTTCTGAGAAAACAAATAAAATAAATTAATAAATCACATGCAGAAGAGCACAGACTGCAAGATTACAACAGAAACCATCCATACGCAAAATGTGCTCTGTGTCTAAATAGCACAAAGTCAAGAGTGGAGGGCAACCAAGGTGACAGAAGAACTTCACGTCAGGTGAAGGGAAGGAGGTGGGTCTCAGAAGGACAGCAACCCAGCAGGAATTCAAGCTGCTTCCCTGGGCAGGAAGGAACAGGTGGAGCTCTGTCACTGTGCATCAGAAATGACCTTCATCTCATTTGGACTTTTTTGGCCAATCTGTCAGAAACAGAGTGCATGAGCATGGTGTGACTTCATCACATAGGGGCCCGGCTTTCTGCAGTCAGAATTAGCAACATGTAGATTTTCCATAGGTGTCTAGCTCTTAAAAAACATGATGGGGAGGGCCCAGTCTGACAATGAAGCTATTGGCAACAGGTGAATTCCAGCTGACTGATTGGTTCAGGCCCAGTCAATGGACTAGACATTAATCTCATACGTTTTTAATGCTCAGACTCATCCTACCTTGGCCCGATAACCATAGATTATTTTAAGCAGAGAACACATGAACACACAACACAGGAAAAGGTTATAACAAGATGGCAAATAATTTCTGATGCCAGGATCGTCTGTTTGGATTGTAATTAGGAAATGGCCATCAACATGAACAACTGAAGTTTAAGCAAGATCTGGAATACAAACAGGGGTGGTGCAAGGGTTAATGGGTCTCCAAGCAAGATATAGCTGGGGCCCATCGTACACAGCGGGAAAAAAACCCTAGGGGCCCAAGCAACAATGGACAACGATACTAAACAAACCTCAAACTCCACAGTGAATTACAAGAGGTGTAAACTGAAGGTTTTGTCATGGCTTTTACCATTTCCTGACCTCAACATTATTAATGAAATCTATGGGTATACCTTGAAACTGCAGAAACAGAAAACTCAAAGAAATTGAAGATTATTGTAATGAGGAATGGGTTAGGATACATCAAACAAGAATTGGACGACTCTTGTGCAGCCACAAAAAGTCTTTACAAGCTGTGTTGCTTGCCCACACTTTCGCAGACACCATTTCTTTTGAATTATATTAAATGGAAATTATGGAAATATTAATTATTAGTTATTCTTTGGCTTCTTTAGCACATTTATACACATTTTAAACATACTTGCAATGTTGTGCAAGAAATTAATCATTATGATTGTACTGGGCTGTGTTGTTTGCAGCCTTTCAACCAAATGAGTTTGAGATCTGAAAGAACCACTGCAAAATGATTTGTTCGCAAAAATAATCATTATCCAGTACTTCATAATGCAAGACAGTGCCTTCTGTAAAATTTGTATTTCTCATTACACTACAAACAAACACCTGAGCTTTAGTTGTGTAGGACATTAAACCACCAAATATCTGATGCACCAAAAACACATTTAAAATTCAACTCAGCTCTTAGGACGATTTGTGAAACTCACACAAAAAGACACAAAATTGATGTATTTTAATCATTTATTCCTTTTGGACGCATTCCATGAGGACATTATTTACAATACTGAAGTCACATAGTTTTTCTCATGGGGCTAAATTTTAGCACTGATCTTTGTCTTTATGTAAGAGCTGTCAGGTTAAACCTGGGAGTTCTGTTAATCCTTTTTTCTTAATTTCTTAATCATTCTTGTTTTGGATGATCAACCGATTTAAGATAGAAAAAGACAAGAAGTCCCAAAATCCTGAAAGTATATTTTATTCTGGGTTATGAATGTGCTACCGTCCATCATCGCCATATTCTATAATTTTACTTTTTAGAAGATCCATGAACAATAGTATTAAATTTACTGAAGCTGTTAACATTCAAGGCCCCTCTGTGTCTCAAACCTGTGTTTATGACTGAATCGATGAGAAGCAGTTAAAACTCAGAAAGTAATTTAACCTTTGATCAATGTGTTACAACAAAAGTACACAAAGTAGCAGCAGCAGCAGCCAAACTGTCTTTTGCGAGAATTCAAGGAGCAACAGCAGGATGGATGCAGGTGGATCTGAATGGTGTGGTCAGAAAACGTAGGGGGACACGGTCAGTGATGTCATGAGATAATCAGGCTTTATTACTGGAGTCTCTGAAATTTAAAACCATTCCAACATCTGGTCCCTTGGTTGTATGAGCTCAACTCATCCGCCGTACCGTCCCTCGGATGCATTGTTTGGACTATCTGCCGCTTCATTCCTTCCCTCAATCTTCCAGTGCCAGTGTGTCGAGTTCCTCGTCCAGCTCGTCCAAATCTTCACCTGTGAACAGGTTCTCATCCACAGGGACCTCTTCTTCATCTTCACCCCCTCCGTCCTTCCCCCCTCCCTCTGCTCCTGAAAGGCCGTTGATCTCGGTGCCGCCCCATGCTCCATTGAGCTGCTTATCTGTGTTTGGATTAAGACAGAATGTGTTTTTCTTAAATTTGTGCTTTCATGTTACTGTTGAAGATGTATGGTCAAAAAGAGTTAAAACAAAAAAAAAACAAAAAAAAAAAGCTGCCATCCTGCTATAAACTCTAACAATTTGCAAATGAGATTGAAGACCCTTCAATCTTGTAAATGCCTGTATAACAGGATGGCATTTTTTTTTGTTTACAGTCTAATAATAATAGGTTATATATAATAATATGGAAATATACATATTATAAAATAAACATTAAATATATATTCTGTATTTTTTATATTACTATTGGAACATTTACAGACTTTTTTTTATAGAATTATAAAAATCTTTATATGAATTATAGACAGCCCAATGCTAGCAAAATAACAAAAATATGGCTGTATAATAAATCTAGTTATGATACTGCATCGTCAAGAATTCGCTCTGTGTATTAAGTCTTCTTCTTAAATAGGTCCACAGACCAAAGGCAGTTTGGTTAAAGAAAATAAGTTAAAATTCAATCATAATGATTAAATTGAGGATAATGTTTAAGTCCCAAGTTCACCTTTAAAAGAAAAGAAAAAAAAGTATATATACATATATATATATATATACATACATAAACATATATACAAATATAAACATACATATACATGTGTATATATATATATACATACATATACATATATATATATAAATACATATACATGAATATATATATATATATATATATATATATACATACATATACATACCACTGAGGTCCACTGAGTCATATTTTGAGTACAATTAAAATAAAAAATGTTGTGTTATACTAATAGACATAAAGTGTCCATCAGAAAAACAAATAGAGAGATTTCTTTTTCTTTTACCTTTGCTCTCTGATGACTGAGTCTTATTTTGAGAGGCGAAACGGTCTGTAGATGCAACGGTAATTCCTGTGTTGTCCACCTCTTGTGGAACAAAACGCGAAAGGTCTATGTCCTGGATCTCTGTGATATCAACCTGCAAAAAAAAATGAATTATTAAGTTCAGATAGTTGCGTCTCGTTCAAAGTATGAGCTACTGAACTATACACGTCACTGTGACAGCACAACTGATAGCACTACTATACTGTAGTGCAACCTTCTTGTCTCCCGCACTACATTAACTTGGACATTTGGCTGAGTGTGGTGCACAAAACAGGCCACACTAAAAATGTGTCAATGTCAGTTAGTGGCCTAGTGGAAACATCCCGTCTCATTTACCGGTCCCTCCCAGACCCATACATGGAAACAATCAATGCTGAATATTTTAAGACACTAAGAGGTTTTTTAAGATGGACATTAGCCAAAGCGAAGCAGCATAACATTACTATTTGTACATATTTTTGTGATGGCTTTATTTTCTGCTTAGACACCATGAGGAAGAATCCTTGAGTCCATCCTTACCTCTTCTTGACCATCATCATCATCCATATCATCATCGTATTTAGTGTCGTCAGCTTCATCATCATCGTCGTCGACCAGCTCTGGACGGAACTCAAACACTTCACGTCCACTAACCTACACACACAGACAGAGCAGATTAATAAGTTAAGCCAAGAAGGCCAAGGTGGCCAAGAATAAAGGTGGATGTAAAGGATCCAAATGGATTCAAATTCACTTACTGCAAGTGACTTCCCGGCCTTAAAGTCTGCCTTCTTCTTCTCCATCTCCTCCCTGGCTTTGTCAATCTGTGGATCCATAGAGGCAAGTCTCACATATCTGGTCATGTGATATTACTGTGGCATTATGACCTAAAGCATAACATCAGAATAAAATTACCTTCTCCTGCCTTTTCCTCTTCTTCCAGGCCAAGAAAGTCTCCAGGGTGATCCGCGTCACATTAGGCCCCAGAGCTGATCGCTACAAGGGACAATGAGTGGAAAAAGTGAGAGATGGAGGAACATCTCTGCGTAGATGGATAAATAACATTTCCTCTGCACTGAAAAATGGATATTTTCACGTTGAGGGAATACGGGATCATCTATGAAGGTGGGGTGAAATGAGACTGCGCTTTATTATTACTCAACACAAGGAGAAGGTTTAATTAATTTGATGGAACCTGGTCCTTGTTCTCATGTCAGACCTGTAGAGGTCATTACTATAACAGTAATGATCATAATAATAGTTAGTCCAGTCAACCAAATGAAGTTATATTTAGATTCATCACGGTGGCAGTAAATCAATCAAAGAAAACGGTCACTCCTAAAAATTACTAATCTGTTTTGCACTACTGTGTGGGAACAAAAAGACAAATATCACCCTGTAGATGTATGGTGTGTTCCACACCTGTTTTCCTTTGTGACCGATCCAAGTGTTGGAATCATTATTGAGGAAAGACGTCAGGAAATTAATGTCAAAGTATAATTCATGTCCTGGCAGAAATGTGTTAACTATTGCCAATTAATCAATGTGACTACAAAGTTAATTTCTGACAGCTCCAATACTAATTATACATTTTAAAACTAGCAAGGTCAAAATAATAAACCAAGGTTTAAAAGACACTGCCAAGCAAGGCAGGTTGATGGCCTTGTAACGGAGAAGCAGAATTTAGAAAGTCACACGTAATTTTATAGGAAGCCAGTAGACTTGACGCAGGAGAGTCACGTGAACAACTACCGTAATTTCCAGACTATAAGCCGCAACTTTTGTCGCACAATTTCAACTCTGCGACTTATGCAGAGATGAGGCTTATGTATGCATTTTTTTCTAACTGCTCGAGCAGAAAAGGTAAGAGTGAGACAGGTGGTGCCAAGGAAGACGCAAGTCACAACCGCCAATAAACACCATAGAAGAAGAAGTATAACATACAGTAACATGCTTTGTGCATGAATAAAATTAGCATAAACTGACCCTCATCATGGAAAATGCAAAAAGAATGTGGCTTATAGTCAGGTGCTGCTTATAGTCCGGAAATTACGGTAGATAAATAACAGGAATCTGATGATAAAGGTAGGTGCTAGGTTTTAAATTGACTGTAGTAAGAGCATTTGCAAAGTTGGAAATCTGGTAATTAATTGATCGTGATACAATTTTGAAAAAATGTTTTGTGACTGAATGAAACACTAACACATGGCCTAATATGCTCCAATCTAGCATATAGCATGGTGTTGTAGCATATTCATTAAATGATATTTTGGTGGTGTGGAAAGCATTATTTCTACTTGCAAAGTAGAAACTTCTGCAGTTTGTATAAACTTCTGCATGTGGTAAAATTGTAATAATTTTTGCAGACCCTGCCATAGGACATGCATATTCCACACATACCATATTTTTCGGACTGTAAGCTATAGTTTTTTGCCTAGCTTCGTGAGTACTTAGGTGTACTGCCTAATATACTCTTGCACATTTGTAGCAACAGTATTTGTTACTCCTGTACCACTGAAAATTTACATAGTTGTTATTTTCACACTGGCAGCCCATAGGGGGCACTGATGCAACATACTCCAGTCACTTTTATATATATTTTTTTCTATTTGATTATGACATTTTGTCTGGTGCCACATATACTCTAGAACATAAGTGTTGTTCCGCATGTTCCCCATGTGACCCTGGGGAACATGCTTTTTTTCCGGCCGTACTACAATAAAGTGTAATTGCACGTCCTTGTAAGTTGAACTATATCTCTTTCTTTTTGTTTTCTTTATGTTAACAAGGATACGATGTTATGCAGAGGTGTACCTAGAACTATTTTATAGACAAATGCTGTTATTTATAGTTGCGGCGGAGAGTGGGTGGTGGGCGCGAACTGTTTTCTTCGGTGGGGCGTAACAGAAAAAGATTGAGAAGCACTGCTCTAGAACAAGGGTGTCAAACTCACAGTCCATGGGCCCCATTGATAAATGACAACTACCATTACAAGTAAAAGTGACATGTTTTTCAAAACTCTACATTGCAACTTGTTTATTGAGGCACATTCTATTTATTTATCCAATGATAGTTGGATAATAGTTTATCAAAATCCTAAACTTTCTTTCCATTCTTTCACTCTCATCCTCACCTCATTTTCTATCAGCTCTTCCAAAGAAATTTCCTCCTCCTTTTCCTCCTTTTTCTTGTCCTTCTTTAGAACAAATCCTGGTGGCAGAGCGTGCCTGTACATACAGGCATCACCCCCACCTGGACATACCCAGAACCAGCCATACTTGTTATTTTCTATAGCGTCCAGGAAGTACTTACAAACCTGCAAAACCAAACAAATAAATCATTACGTCACACTCAAATAAGGTGTTCTTTGGCAGTATTTTGTCTCCATCAGCCTACAACTAACAACACTCACAATTTGGGTTTTAGCCTTTTTCTTCTCTGCTTCTCCGTGCTTTTTGTTCACAACCTCTTCCAATTTTTTCTCATCCCAGTTCTCCATAGTGTCTGAAAAAAAAAAAAAAAACGTTTATTTTAAACATAACAAGCACTAAAAGCTAAATTCAGAAGTAAAGAAATTAAGCAAATAAAATCCAAATGTTTATAGAACAGAATAAATGTATAGACTCAATGGAATCCCTTTTCTAATTGGCACAGTACGTGAAAAAATACTGCGCCCTGGTAGTCAATTTATATTCTCTTCTTTCCCCAAATGTTGCTGCATAGGTGATATTTATGTTTTCTAAACCAGAACCAGAAGAAAAAAAAAGCTAGAATGATTTAGCTAAATTAACAGGTAAAAAAAATGTAACACAGCACAGAATCAAATGAAGGACCACTTTAAGTCGGACGCAAAATTAGGTGAGGTGGTACAAATTGTCCAAACTTCTTAGGGCCCAATACTTTCCCTGGGCACGTTAAATAGTGTCTTGAATTAAATTGTTTTTGTGTCCAAAGAAAAAAAAATCAAACATGATGATTTTCATTTCCCTTGTGATTTTAACGAAATTAAATACTGTCAAATACTAAATGTAACCAACATTTATGTTTTCATCAGAAACCTGTTGCAGGTGAACCAAGGTCAAGGATTCTCCTATTTTGCAAACTTGAATGAATTGGAATGCTGGAGCAATAACTGACACATATTTCAAAAATCTATTAATAATAATAATAAAATTTATTTATAGGCGCCTTCCTGGACACTCAAGGTCATCAATGTCATTCATGTTCATATGTGGTTACTAAATAAACACAAACAGTGAGACCTCGAGATATGACTGTACTGAAATAGGACATTTTCCAGGTATATAGTAGCCTACAATGTAAATTTGGTTTTGAGATAAGTTATCATTTGACATACAAGCTGAGAGGGAAACAAAGTTGACGGTGTAGCTCAGTCCAATTCTCTTACTTGTTTCTATCATCTATTTTAAAGATAAGAACTCATAATAAAACAACATTTACTTTTTATATTTAGTGCACTATGTACTGTATGTGTATTTATTAGGGTGTAAAGATCGATTTGAATCTGTTATCAGTCTGTGGTCCGAGTGTATCGTTCCGCGTATATCGGTCAATATAGCCCTATCGGTTCATATGCACTGCAAACAGTCCAATGGATCAAATTTATAGGCCCAACTGTATTCAGGTGCCTATTTTGTCTGAATTGATATTCAGTAGACTAGATGAATTCACTATTGGACACTAAATAAAAAAATAAATACTATATTGAAATTTTCTGTTTATCCTTTTTCTCTCAGTAACGTAAAGCACTTGGGGGTTAAATTGTCAATTTGTAACAAATTGAACTGAATCAGACACAATTGTCACTGAATGTGCCTTTGTATGTGTAGTTCTGTTGTAAAATATACAAACAATTGTAATAAAAAACAGCACATTGAATTGAATGTGTTTACAAACCTTTATGGTGAATATATATATACATATATATATATATATATATATATATACTTTATATTTATTTTTATGCACTCAACAACACCAAACAATAATGTGGAAGCATTACAAAAATATATCAATCTCTGCTCATGCACTTACCTTTCTCTAGCTCCTCGTCTCTTTCATCAACATAGACACTTCTCTTCTCACATTTTCTCTCCATTGACAAGTCATGGCTGAACTTGCACTTGTCACCTTTGGTGCACTGACCCTGCTTGTAAAATGCACACAGCACTGATTTCGGATCAACACCTGAAGAATGAATGGGGAAAAAAACAACAATCAGGATGAATAAGATGGAGTAGTGTTTTTATCGAGCATTGTTAACTCAGATTGTAACTCTGTACCTTTGCTGACTTTCTGGGCAGCGACTACAGGTTTAAACAGCTCATTCAATTCGTCCAACTCTTTCTTCTTATCCGTCTTTTTACCGGTCTTTTCTGCTTCTTGCTGCGCCATCTCATGTAAAACACAAAAAATAAATCAATGCAATATTGAAAAATCATTCCAACTTTAATATTATTGTTTGATTGAGTTTCAGTTAAAATATCTATACATACATATTATATACATATGAGGGGATTAACACATTAACACATATGCATATTAAATATGTATTTAATACAGTGGTCTCAGTTTGATACATTATGAACTTCTTTGTTCAACATCTGACAGTGGGCTCTATGTAAAAAAGTATATAGGAAGAACAATGAATAAATATAGAATATAAAGATTTCCGTAAGTGTATGTTTCATTACCTGTCTTGCACTCTGTTGTCCATATTTAACTTGCTGGGTGACGTTCTTGATAAACTTCTGTTGTTTGGCCCCCTTCTTGTTTTTCAGCCCAAAAGTCTTGTCCTAGAAATAAAAAAAAATTAATAAAAAAAAAAACTACACACAGCATTCTGTATTGACTTCATATGGACTCAACAAGACAGCTTACCTTAACTATTTCTCAAAACTGGATATTAAAATATCTTCTAAGACTGTCATGTCTTCAGTTAGCTTCATGGTAGATAAATATAGACACTTATTAATCCCCCTATATTAATCCCTTGGGTGTATACTTCAGAAACTAAGGTTATACTCTGTGATCCCAATTTGGGAAATTATTGTTTTGAGCAGTTGTGTGAACCCCTGTGAACAACCTGCCCCCGGCAAGTGCATGTGTGTTCCCCTGTTCTCTCTGTTTTGGAGGCAGGCGTGCTAACCACTGCACTATTGAACCAACAACTTTTAAAAAAAATCACAAAACAGCAGAGCAGTAATATGCAACTGGACACCTTGTTAATTTGTATAAACACAATGGCTGCAGGCATTGCTGCAACCCTTTTCAAAGTAAATTGAACAGATTACACTTTGCCATTGCCATCTGCATACAGTAGAGTAGCAAAATGAAGGGCATTATACAAGAATATAATTGTTTTTTGACGGTAAGCTTAATAAATTCCCATCTTTGTAAAAGAGCGTAATTAACACATTAAGTCAAATAATTTATATTTCATTAAAATGTTTAGTGATTCTATATTTGGATTTCATTTCACAAGATGTCCCAATATACACATCCTGTATTTTCAGTGGTCTCTGGTGGTCTAAAATAAAAAAATAAATTTTTCATTCAAACATTCTTCAGCAACGAAATCACAGACAAAACACTTTGATTCTTATTATACATTCTTGTTGACATAGTCATTTTTTATAACTTTGGATGACGTTACTTCCTTCGTTGTCCTATCTTTTGCAGTCACTGTAGCAGGGTGTAATCCTTACGTATACAATAACGTACTGAAAATACAGATATGACATCCATGTCTAATATTAATTTGTGTCACTCACAAATGTCTGAGAAACCAATGTTATTTCATGAAAATAGAGAACACATGAATGAACCAGTGCGATGTGACAACACTCGGTGTCGTGAAAGCAATGGCCAATGTCCCTGATCTGTGCTTTAGTCGTTCCAACTCTTCGGAGTAACGACTCTTTGGTGTCAATGTACACATTATATATTCTGAACATAACAATGCAAATCCTCAGTTAAGCTGCTGAGTTTTATGACATGTGTTCATTACAAAAAAAGCACTAAGATTATTTTTTAATCGTTGGTCCGGCCCTGTTAGCTTAGCCAGCTGACAACTGGTCAGCTCAATATAAATAGTAAAATCAAATTCAAACAAATTACAATAAATACAAAAACATAAAATAACTGAAATCACTTCAAAGCACACGCATGGAGGTTTTCTTCTGGCAACGCCGACTGTAAACCGGTTGTTAGCATATCAGCTAAAACTGAGTGCCTCGATGCTAACTCGTGTGTATTTACCTCAATAATCTTTTCCTTTTTCTTTTCTTGAGTTTTTTTATTTCCCGCGGGCGCGGCGGGTTTTTTGGGTGGCATGTTGGCTCAGGTGTTAGCTGCTGTACGGGACGCAAATAGTTGGTCTTTAATATATTTAATGATATATACTGTTTCAGCAGGAACAACTTGGTGCTAGTACGTTACGATTAGCAGCGGCGCTCACACGCCACATGTAAGCGGTTGCCGACACGTTACGTCACCGCGTACGTCGTGGGCATAACGGGTTTTGTAGTCCATAATTGTGTCATCACGCATCGAATCTCGTACTTCCGTATTAGCCCAAAGGCTCGGAGGATAACAGCACTGAAAACAGTTTGATATCTACATTGTTTATATTTGGTCTGCCATTAGGAATATGATTGAAAGATGTATAATAGTATAATTTAAGAAGGACACAGTCTTCTTACTATTAATAGCACATGCTTGTTGTCAAATATATGGCTTGGAAAACTAATAAAACGTCTAAGGACAGAGTTCTATAGTCTATAATATGAATAAATAATTAGACAAAAGTGCAGTAAGAGAAAAATGTGATTTTATTTAAATTTCTGGAGTGTCACATTAAAACGTTGCAGTCCAAATTCTGCTTTCTCTGAGTGTTATCATTCTTAAATCTTTAATCAAACACTTTATTAAAGCACCTACTACTCCACACCAATAGTAAAAGTATAAAAAAAACTTGTCAAAACTGTTTAAGTTGCTTGAGGGATGTGTTTTACCACTCATCTGTATGAATAAAGAGGCTGGCAAACAGACAGATGGTTGGATCCATTTTTATTTTCACTGAACCACAAAAACTCAACAATAACTGAGTGAAACACAGTTCTACTTCTATTATTTGTTTTATGTGTACTGGCTGTAGCAACATGACACCTGGACACCTGATTCCTGGAAGAGTCCATGTGTGATCTAATAGGTTGATGCTCATTATGTGTTCTCTATTTAAACATAATTGCTGACTTTAATTTAAGAACAATGAAAAACATTTTAATCACAGATGAGAATGAGAGAAAAAAGAAAAAGAAAATTTGAAGTACAGTTAGACCTGTAGATCATCTGTATAGGAAAAAGTAACTAAAGTTATATGGACTTCCATTTATAAAAGACATTTTTCAACTTTTTTTTCTCAAAAAAAGTTCACCAAAATTTTTCTGAAAACCCTCTCCCAATCCTATCATTTTTATGAAAATAAAGATTAATAATTTCAAATTAGTGCATTATGTTTCACCATTATCCACCTTTATTTGATTTATGGCAAGGTTCTCAGAGATGTACAGTTATGCTGCACCTGCTCTGGTACCACATTAATGGTCATTGATACGTTTTTTCCAATAGGCAGATACAGGTCTCCAAACCTGTGTTAAATACTTGTTTTAAAACCATACAAAAAAAGAACCCCTCTTCTGCTTAGTTGTCTGGACAATCCAGTTAATGTGAATAAAATAATAGTAATAGAAGGAAAAGAATTTAATTCAGGACAAAGACCACAGACACACACTGGACGTGATGCAGTTGTTCCAACAGATTTTTTTTTAACTTTGAGTCGCAGTGAGGTCACTGACCAGAAGTTGGGTCAGGTAGGTGGTCAAAGGTCGTGTCAGGGGTCAGAAGAAGGTCTTGATGTCGGTCTGTCAGGTCAGGTGTCATTGTGTCATGACAACAGTCGCCTAGGGAACAAGAAGCTGCAGTGTTATTCACAGTCAGTCAGCACAAACTCATCACATTTTAGTACAGTAGATCTACTGAAACCGACAACCCATGAGTCATTAAAAAAAGCCTGGAGAAGGCTAGAAAGAGTTAATTTGTAATATCTCATATTTTTCTGGATCAAACAATAAGGATTAAAAAAGAAATCTGTAAAAAAAGGCCTCAACTAGTGGAAAAACATTAACAATAACAGAGTATTTCCTATGTCAGTGTTGCTTTCAACAGTAAACATTCAGTGTCACATCCCCATTTCTTCCCATATGTTCAGTGCTTTTGGTCAGTTGTAATGTTTATAACTACGCTGGCAAGATGGTCAGTGACAGTTCAGAAAACAGTTAATGATTGCATAGGACGTGGTGACTACACTATCATTGTAATTGCATACTATATTGTATTAGAATTCTATGTATGTGGTTTATTGCCACTAAATTAAAGTTAAAATTGCTTCAAATTTGCATAAATAAGCAAAATATAATTATAATAAATATATTTATATTTCCAGATTTCCTCAGTTTTGAATAATATGAGCTGTTAAAGTGAAAAGTGAGTGTGAACGTTAGAAGGAAAGTTAACTAATAAACAGTAAAAAAAATTGAACAAATTATAAACATTGTTGTAAGGAGAGAAACCAGAGTGAATTACCTGTGGAACAAACCTCAGTACTTACCAAAAAAAATGTCTTTGACAGGGTCCTAGTATGTACGAGGACGTTTGTGTGACTCCTCTCTGGGTGGATCAGCGAGCATCACCTTCAACTTCACACCATTCACCACCTGACCGTGAAGCGCAGCCATGGCTTCATCTGCAGACTATAGATGTGTAAAAAAGTAGGTTTACTCTTTTTTTTAGTGGAAGGAAAGGACAGACACTTGAATAATTGCGCATAATTACAAACTCCAATAAGGAACTATATAATATTTTTTATGTAGTTCAGAGACTGCTTTTAAAATGACATGAATTTTTGTCAACATACGTGATTCATCCAAGTCTCACCTGCTTCTCTGCAAACTTGGCGTAGCCCACTTTCCTTCCGTGAACCAAATGAACCTCGATAAGAGAGCCGTAGCGACTGCCCAGACAGAGACGGTGGGGAAAACAGAAATGTCAATGTGCTGCAGGAACACTAGTTCATGCTGACTCTCTGATGGATTGTTTAATGGCACCATTACGCTGTCATTTAGAAGCACTTAGGCTGGATGTTCTTATCCCCAGCAATTTGCAGCGACTGTACTTATAAAATTCAATCAATTGAACCTTTGACTTTCTGGTTAGTGGATCATTATTCTTACCATTTGGCTTTGTACCAAGATAAATGCAAAGTGTGGGTTTTAAAATGTGAAGCACGCCGTTATTAAGTTGTAATGAAGTAAAATGATTAGCCAATGGATTGGTGGACTCACCAGAACAAGTCCTCGAGTATGTCAGTGGGCAGAGGGGAGGGGTTAAACACTAAGAACAGGCGCTCCTTAGATTTACTGTCAGGTGGAGCCAGCTTCTTTGGGGGAGGAAGAGCGACATCTGTCTGGAGGCGGGACATTGGAGCACCTCCAGCGTAATTCTGTGGCACATTGAAGAAATATTACATCACTTTTTTTAAGTAAACATAATTAAATACCAAGATGTTTTGGGATTGTCAGGACTATCAGAGTTTTCTCTGCAGTGGAATGGATTTTGGTTGTTAGTACCCGCTGTACGAGGGGCCTCAACTTACGACAATACAGCTCTGTTTCTACTGAGTCACGTAAGGTTATTTCAATGGAGGTTGAAAATTGCATACCATACAAAAGTTCCTATGTCACTCAACTACTCTAGAGTCTGACTTAGACCTGAAAGCCATAATGAAGTTCCCAAAAAAATAAATCAAATGTTCCCTGGTTGTTCACCACTGGTGAGTGTTGGTCATCTTCTGTAGTTTAGTGCAACATCATCTTCTGTAGTTTAGTGCAACAACATACTATACATACAGTAGTTTACATGAAAAATAGTTGACAAGTTTTAACGGCGCATGTCACAATGGAACAAGTCTTTCTTAATAAATTTACAGGGGAGGCAACGTTACCATTAAATGCCATAGGTCAAGGACGTCATAAAAGGCACACTAAAAAATTCTTGGGCGCACTAAAGTGCTGCCTCAGAGTGGTTAGATATCACTGCAAGTGAA
>JAFBJS010018937.1:0-15806 GCA_016785265.1 Paraplagusia blochii | reverse complement strand
GAGTTGGATGGATAGATGGATGGAAGAATAGAGGGATGGATGGATGGATTGTTGGATTAATGGATGGATAGATGGATGGATTATGGATTAATGTATGTATGTATGTATGTATGTATAGATGGATGGATGGATGGATGGAAGGATGGAAGGATGGATGGATGGATGGAGGAATGGATGGATGGATGGATATGTCTCAATTGTGTTTATTCTACACATGTAATAATAATGCATAATAACCATTTTCTGAGGCCAATTACTTGAGCCTGTTACTTTGACAAAAAAAAGGTGGGTATCCCTACAGCATACAGTATAAAAAGTCACTCTGTAATTAGTGAGTAAACATAAAAAATGGTCTTCATATTGAGGTTTTAAGATTTGGGGTATTTGTTCTATCACATTTATGTAAGAATATACTATAACATTTTCCCGTGATTTATCTGTTTGACCCCACATGACTATATTTGAAGCCCATCTATCCAGCACCAATACCATAACCTACAATTTGGGTACAGATGTGCGACTGTTATATAAAAAAAAAAAAACAAAGTTTGATGTGACCCAGGATAATTTTAATACATATATATACTATATATATATATATATAGTTTTTTCTTTAACAAGAGATCGGAGAGTCGACTGAAAACTCCACGTGAGTAAGAATACATTCAGCCATTTCAACTTTTATAAGACATAATTCTATTTTTTTTTTTCTTCTGTTGCAATGTTTCGTTTTGTTTATTACAATCTAGGACCTTCAGTCTGAAGCCAACAGACTATTGTTGATTAAAAAGATTATTTAAAAGATTGAATAGCACAAACTGTAAATACCAGCTCCCCCGTCTGCAGCACAATCATTGCCTAAAACCACTGTAAGAATTTTTAAATCGGGACCGAAATAGTTTTTCAAAGAAGCAGATTCTGATCATATGGCACAGACACAGTACATGAATATAGTTTTAAAGCAGAGGTTTATTTACAAATATCTGATTACAGTGTTCTCCCATCCTAATATATTCTCCCAGACAATACTGCAGGAAGATATTCAGCCCAGATATTCAGCCCGGACAACTAAAATAAATAGAGAACAAATATAAATGTGTCACGCTGGTTTTTAAAAGCAATCTCCACACGAGCGTTGAACCTGAAGCTCATTTCACACAATGATAAGAAAGCAGTGGGAGCACAGTCAAACTGGATCTGGTCAAAATAAAATATATATATATATTGTTTTTTCCAGATGAATTTTGATTGTTTTTCTGATTAGATGCAATAACCAAAAAAATAATAATAATAATTTTCTCATCCTGCCATCATAATTTGTGGGCTTTGTTTACTGGAGCAGGTTTGATATCTTCCACATCTACCGCTGCAGTGATGCATGAGTGTGTGGAGTGTTATTCGTATCAGTGGAGGAGACGAAACACAGGATTCAGCAGAGATGGATGGAGAACTTCTCCTGATGCCAAAGCTCACTAATTGGAGAGTGAAACGAAACACTGACCGAGCTCATCCACCAGCTGATGGGACGAACTTGACAAGAAAATCTCTTCACACGACCATATTTCAAGCCTTTATCTCAGACAGTCTGTGGAACAAATAGAAAGACCCATGTGCAGCTCGATTCATATCGAAAAATGGCAACGCATTTATGTCAATCTGACATTGGTGTTGAAGACCAAGTGAGCTGAACCTCCTAATCCATATCAGGTCTTGTTTTCAGGGAATCTTTTAGCATCAAATTTTCACAATAGATTTTCATTGAACACATTGTTGTCCTTTAGGAAAAACCATGGTGTAAATACAGATCTCAATGCAGTTAATGCAGAATTCTACAAAAGAAACAGCGCTCGCTTTTTGACTCCCGTAGTGTTTCAAAGCAGCGTCTTTGGTTTTTAGTATGTTACATATTAATATGAAACATGCTCTGGTTGCTAAACAATACATTACTCTGCTCAACAATCTGTGTGTCTAATTTCCTAGACCACCAGGCGCAAATTAGGTAATTTGAAAGGAACTCCATGACAGATCTGGACTGGTCAATATCCGGGATAGTATTAAACAAAAACAAAAACAAAAACAGAAAAATAGTAAAACGCTCACATTTTCCCTCGTCGACTTTGTTCAAACAGGGCTTTGTTTCTACAATACAATACAATATCAACACAGAGACCAGGACTATTCCTGTAAGACAGACTGACTCACTCCCTCACTTACTCACTCAGTCACTTGCTCGCTTAGTCAGTCACTCACTTAGTGAGTCACTTGCTCAGTCACTAAGTCAGTCAGTCACTCGATCTGTCACTCGCTCAGTCACTCGGTCGGTCGGTCAGTCAGTCAATCAGTCAGTCACTCACTCACTCACACACTCCTCTGTTCTCAATGCCGCCAAGGGTTCCATGATTGAATCCAACAACTGCCTGAGGTCCACTGAGCATAGCATCATCTCCACCGTGCCCACTTTTCACTTTGGTCCTTGCTTAAATACACATCACATTTCACTCTGTGCAGTGGTGTGAATCACAATGTCACAATGACAAGGAGTTTGCTTTCCTTCCTTCCTTCCTTACAGGGTCACAGGGGCAGAAGTCTCCACAACAGCCACCCAAATCACACGACCAAAACAGAGCATCACAGTGGAGACCTGTCAGCTTTTGGATTAGAACTTGAATTCCTTCCAGATTGTTATATGTTCCTACACCACGCAGGAATATATAGTACATATGAATACAGATGTCGGTCCGTCAGTCAGTCCGTCAGTCACTCACTCACTCACACACTCCTCTGTTCTCAATGCCGCCAAGGGTTCCATGATTGAATCCAACAACTGCCTGAGGTCCACTGAGCATGGCATCGTCCCCACCGTGCCCACTTTTCACTTTGGTCCTTGCTTAAATACACATCACATTTCACTCTGTGCAGTGGTGTAAATCACAATGTCACAATGACAAGGAGTTTGCTATCCTTCCTTCCTTCCTTACAGGGTCACAGGGGCAGAAGTCTCCACAACAGACACCCAAATCACACGACCAAAACAGAGCATCACAGTGGAAACCTGTCAGCTTTTGGATTAGAACTTGAATTCCTTCCAGATTGTTATATGTTCCTGCACCACGCAGGAATATATAGTACATATGAATACAGATGCCTATGCATCACGTATTCACTCAGACAACATGCAGTATACAGATAAAAAAGATATATATGTATATATATATATATATATATATATAACTAGAGGGAAATCTCATCTGTCAGGTATGTGAGATGTATTAAATCAGACAGAACAAAATGTGCCAACGTGACCACAACGTCTTGCAATGTTGTTCAAATTTCACAACGCAATGTATTAATGAGTAACCTGTCAGTGTCAATATCAGGGAATCAGATCAACACTGTACTGTAACAGTCCTCACGTCATCTCTCTGAGAAACAGCAGAGTCAACAGAACCAAATCTTGAAAAAAAAAAAAAAAAAAGAATCCTCTTGAACAGAGTGACAGACACTGTCATTACTTGATTGCAGTCCATTTCCAGTGACGCTAAGGTTTTGGTGACAAACCTTCAATTACATCCCTCTGAGTGTCCACAGGGTCATTTACAACACGTCTGTGTTTAAGAGCAATAACAGCCTTGTCTTCAAACACATTTACTGCTTATTTCTTGCGCTGCCAAAAAAATAAAAAGTTAACAGATCCATAAATATATGGGGTAAAATAAATCACTGAAGTAAATGGTAAAATAGAATTCTGAGGGGGGAAATGATTTACACTGTGAGTTGATTGCTGTTTTTTTTTTTTTCTTTTTTTTTAATCTCATGATAGATGGAAATTTATAAATAAAATCCTTAAAGACAGTAATTTTATGGTTGGCAAGGTCAGTTTTAAGACTGAATCTGAAAAAAATAAATTAGCGTTTTTCTTATTTGTAATCCTCCGTTTCATACACAATCATTTTTTCTTGCCTGAAAATGTAATTATTGTCTTGTATAAAATAACTGTGTTATATTTTTACTTCTTATTTAATATATTCTTTTCTAAATTTTTTTTTTTTTTTCAAACTGCAACGTTACATATTGTATGAAACATCGGATTCAATTATAAATAACAGAAAAGAAAAGAAAAAAAATCAGTAATGCTCATGGTATTCTTTTCCTCACCATCAAAAAACACAGTAAAGTATTAGTTCCCTTTTTGTTGATGAGACAACAATATATGTACTTTTATCAGCTTTCTTTTGTCAATTTAGGTATTAAATTAATCAAAACCAAACAACAACAACACACTGTGCCATTTCAGTTGAGGTCACTGCTGCTGTTAGAGGTGAAAAATAAGTGCTCTTTAATTTAGTCTCCACCAGGCTGTCCATACTCAGCAGCACAGCCATCAATTATTCCAATAAAGTAATTCCAGTCCATTTAAAAAACTTTTATCACTGAAGAACATAAACACATTGTTGTGAGAAGACCCTGAAGGACATTTATGCTTGGTGAATGTTAAAGCAAAGTTTTAGTTTGTTGGTCAATTTTAGGATGAAATTAGGTTTAATATAAGGAAGGTGGTAAATATTGTTCACTTTTTGCTATAAGCAGTTCAAGCAAACTCAGGCTCAGGGGGCCAGATGCGGCCCGATTGACATTTCAATCCGGCCCGCCCAACTTGTCCAAATTATACTTTTAATTTATATTATCGTTATCCTTCTGCCTTTTCCCTGCAAACCACGTTTCCCCAATTGATAGTCTGGAAGACACTAAAAGCATTTGAACAATTTGTCTTTATTCAATACTTTACTCATAATTTTTCTTAGTTCCCACAAATACTCAATACTCAATACTCAATACCTAATACTTGATCTGGCCCGTGACTCAAATTTTAGTACCACCTGTGGCCGGCGAGTCAAAATAATTGCCCAGGCCTGCTATAAATGATAGACGGATAGAATAATATAGAGTAAAATCTTAAAAAAGAAAGTGAATAAATACATAAGGACAAGTGCTAATCTAGCTTAGGAAGTGGACTTTAGACTAGAAGGCCCTATGGTTCTAATCCACCAGCTGCCAGGTTGCCACTGAGGTGCTCTGATCATAGCACCATCCCAACCCACATCACTTACAGTGGGCTCACCACCCACTGTAAGGCTCTCAATATGGAGCAGTGTGATTTGAGTAGCAATCGCGGAGACTGCTGCCCCTGAGGAATGGATATTTTTTAGGCGCTATTCCTTATTTCTAATCATAAGAAAGAGTAATGGATTAAAGTACATTAATGACAACCCTTTTTGTAGCAGTCATGCATCAAAAATATGACTGGTAGGAGAAGAAAAGAGAATATAGTCCAAATTACCTCAAACACAGAGGTACAATGTGACCTCACATCAGACGGGGACGCGAAACATTAAAATTGAAAAACACTTCAATTATTTCATACACATCAAAAAATGTCCGTGGACATTTTCCTGCTCCAAGTCCGAGTGATTAAACAAATTAAATCTAAGGACCAGGAGCTCAGCGGGCGACATTAAAGCCTTTGTTGGTCATTAGTGATTCTTTAATGCCAGGAAACTCGGACCGCCTAAAAGCTTCACACGCTCTTTTATCAGCCTTTTAAATGGCCTCAAGATTCATGTTTGGCAGCTGCTGCTGATGTTATTGCAAGTAAATGGCCACTTAAGTATCGACTCGCAGGCACACACACCCAGATAATTCTGATCATTTTGTCTCGGCCAAGAAGTTAGGTGAAAAAAAATACAGAGATAGAAAATTGCCGAATATGACACTGTAGCAAAAATGATTTCTGGAGCTGAAAATCTGCCCTGATGCAGCACAGACAGAAAAAAAAAAAAAAATCAATCGTCAACTTATTTCTCTTCATTATTGTATCTAACTTTAAGCAAGACTTTTTAATGTTTTCATCAATCCATCCACCCATCTTTCAATCAATCTCCCTTCATTATATCGATCTTCCTTCCCTCCATCTATCCATCCCTACCTCGTCCTCTTAGTTATCCATCCATCCATCCATCATTCCAGCCCCCATCAATCCTTGGTTTCCATCTATCAACATTTCTTTCTTCCTTCCTTCCTTTGTTCTTTTCATCCATCCATCCATCTCTCCCTCTATCCATCTATCCTACTATTCCTGCTTCCATGCATCCATCCATCCTACTTTCCATCAATCCATCCATCTCTTTATCCTTCCACCCATATATTCTTCCATTCATCCATCAATCTATGTATTCTTTCACCCATCAAAACATCCATCCTTCCTTACTTCCTACCATCCATTCATCATCCATCTATCTATCTATCCATCATCCATCCATCTGCTGATCAGTTTTCACCTACTTGTCTTTTATCCCCTTGGGGGCAGCAGTGTCCAGGACCACCACCAGTGGTCTAACTGAGTTTTGATCTTGCCCAGAAGGTGAATCCTGGAGGTTGACATTTCCATGTCCTAAATAATGCAGCTACTATTGCGTTAGTGTTGGTAAGAAACATGTGCATTCGTTAGTTCAGACATGATTCACCATAGGAACCGAAAGCTGATATTATCTGAAGATCCATTGTCAGGAAGTCCATGATGACATTTCACTGTGCTATATCTCTGTAATTACCTTTGGGGATCAGTGTGATTTAGACTCAACTAAAAACATAAAGGCATTTTATAGCTTATTTTAGGGAAGGGTAATAACCTTTTTCCACACTTTTATAAACGTTAAAACAACCATTTAGTTTGCTTTATTTACAGTACTCAGAAATAAACAGCTTGTCTCACCAGTGGCATGACAGTCATAAAAACACTATAGATTATAAATGTACACAATCACTAGTCATAAAGATAGGTGCTGTTCCTCCACTGACAGTAAAATTTCTTATTATTGAAAACCCCAAACATGACAAATTTGGACCCACCACCTTTCTTGCTCACAACAATGCCATGACCGTGACTCTCGGTTATAAAAGCAATCTTATTTTTCCTTCAGAGATGAGTTGGTCTCAAATCAACCGAAAAAAAAAATATCTTAGTGCTCTAATCTTTCCAGACCATGAATGAGAAAACCGAAAAAAACGGCAGGTGGCTCTCCTTATCTCCTGGTGCAAAAAAAAAAAAAAATAGAGAGAAAAGTGTTTAATGAGGAAAACTGAATTCTTACTCCAAGTTCTGCAGCTCAACAAAAGATAACACGCAGCTGGTGCTGTCATCGGGAGAGGTGAGGAGGCCATCGTGAATGCTGGCAGGGCTCAGAAAGCCCGGGTGCACCTGGAATGGCTAATCAGAGCCGAGGAAACAAACCAGAAGTGCCACCTTCTCAGTTACCACCGAGAGAGAGAGAGAGAGAGAGAGAGAGAGGCAGCCAAGGGTAAAACTGACATTCTCCTAACCTAGAAGTGACACCGAAAACAGTTTAACCACCAATATTGTCCCAAGACGTCGTCTCTTCTTCCTCATCCTATCAATACTTATCAGTAAGCGTTGTCACTGCTGGAGCCTCAGGATCTGTCAAAGTTCTTATCACCTATAATAATCTCAAAAGTCTGATTTATCTGCCTTAAAGTCACAGGGTTGACCTAGATAAGATCAGCACCGTTATTATTTTCCTCTATTTTTATCCCAGAGCCGATCTGGACCTGAGTTCAGGGACCGTTGTCCTCTAAAAGGTTATTTGTGATATAAAACTCAATAACTGTGGAGGTTCTCATACTGTATGACAGTTCTGCCCTTTCTTCTGCCTCTAGTGGGGGCAGCTTACAGTTGAGTGGCTGAGAGCTTCAGCTGTCATCCAGGAGTTGGACAGACGATGACTGACGTGGACAACTGTTTCCCGTCAAAATGAACTATCCTCTGATATGTCAATACATATAATAATAGAAGAAAAGAAAAAAATAGATAAACTAAAAAGGTTATTGTTAACAGTAGTGCCAGGATGTGGAGATTGAATCCGTACTGTGGATGGGAATGAGATTCTCATAGAAAGTGTAGGTGTGAATGTGCTTCTCGTCTTGCACCGCCAAAACAAAAGCCCGAGGCAAACACTTAGCTTAGAGTGTGAAATGTTAAAACTAGTATAACTTGGAATAACATTTACACTGTGACTCTGAGATCTCGGCTTTTGCGGGTTGTGTTTTTTCCCTGACATATCAATTCTATTCACAGCCAAGTAAATGGCTTAGTGCAAGGCAAGGGTAATTATTATGTTATTAAAAAAAAACAAAAAAAAAAAACCTTTTCAATTTGCCATAAACACTGGGGTGAAAAATCACTTTTCTTTAAATTAGAAAAAAGAGTAAAGAAGAAAAGAAAGGGAGGAATTTGAGACTTTGTGGAGGGGAATAAAGAAATTAAAAATGTTAGGAAATATATTTATTTTAAAGATTTCAAAACGAAACTTTGATAATCTAATTCACAGATTCTCGATAGGTAGACAGGCACACCTTGACAGAGGTAAATATATTTAGAGATTACAATCTAGGTAGATCACTGGTAGTAGCTCGCAAGACAAAAACAAAAATGTGGTCACCCCTGGTATGAGGACTCCATAGGTGTGATACCAGTATGTGAGTAAATAACCAGTGTTTTTCTTTATGCACAAATAAAGAAACATAAACATGATGTTTGGGACCAAAACTCTGGATTCTCCCATTAGAGTAAAGTATGAAATATTAATACTACACTGACTTTGTTTTTATTCATTTACCTTGTTGTGTATGTTTTATTTAGTACAATTCCCGGTCCAGTCCAGTCCAGTCCAGTCCAGTCCAGTCCAGTGCAGCAGAGTGAGCAGTTCATATTTTATGCTACTTACAAAACCCTGACATGTGAACGGACAGGGAAGGTGGGAGTCGTAGCTCCAGGCTATTTCCTCCTACAGATGAGACCATCTTTCTGTCAAAAGTCAAAACAACAACAGGAGGTCTTGAGGTCTAAAGGACTTGATGCAACTCAGCTTCTAACCTTCCCTCACCCAGCTGACGCATGGACAACTACTAGTCCTTCTATCAATTTGCCTTCAGAGAGAACCTCTGTACAGAATGATAGCATTTCTTCCGGTCAGAGTCTTTTCACAGGTCAGGAAATGAACAAAGTTTGAAATCACTCTCAGGCCTTCTGGCAAGGACCTTAGGAAACAGTAGGACACATGAGTTTTTCAATCATTTGATGTGTTGACTTGAAACATCCTGGTCAGTCAGGAACTGACTACAGATCGACATCAATCAGCAGATTACCAACAGCTCAATAATCTATTAACTATGTGACAGTTTGTCACTGAGATACAGTTACATTTATGGGTTAAGCAGATTATTTGATCCAAAGTGTTTAACAGCTAATTCATGATTATTATTAATCAAGTGTTTCCTCTGGGAATCAAACCCTAGACTTTCTGCTTCTGAGGCATATATGTTAACAGCTACAGTATGGAACAGCAAGTTACCAGAAAATATTAACCTTATAGTGAAGGACAAACAGAACAAAACAGTAACAAATACTATCAATGTTCCTTCCTTCCTTCCTTCCTTCCTTCTTTCATTCCTTCCTTCCTTCCTTCCCTCCATCCATCAATCTCCCTTCTTTCCCTGCAACCATCCATCCATCTCTCCTATTTCTGTCTTTTCATCCATCAATCTACCATTCCTGTCTTCCCTCCATCTATCAATGTTCCTTCATTCCGTCCTTCCTTCCTTCCTTCCTTCCTTCCTTCGTTTCTTCCTTTTCTCCATCTATCAATCTTCCTTCCTCCCTTCCTTCCTTCCCTCCATCGATCAATGTCCCTTCCTTCCCTCCATCCACCCATCAATCATCCTTCTTTCCCTGCGTCCATCCATCGATCCCTTATCGCTCCGTCTCTCATCCATCAATCTATCATTCCTTCCTTCCCTACATCTATCTATCAATGTTCCTTCCTTCCTTCCTTCCTTATGTCCATCCTCCTTCCTTACTTCCTTCCCTCCATTAATGTTCAGGAACGTTAATGTTGTATGGCAAACGATTGTTGGCAACAAAAATGACTATCAGTGATCTGATGCTGCCTCTGAACACAACTGCAGTGATTTCTGAATTCATTAAAACCAAAGAGCATCAGTCGGGTTCTCAAAACTGCAACTTTATTCCTAATGTTCCAATTGAAAAATAAATATGATAAATAATAAATGAATATATAAATATTTCCAGTTTATTGCATCCGCATTTGATAGAAGAACAAACCAAAAGGGCTGTTCAAATATAAAAGACCTGACTTTGAGACACGTCACATGTAAGTCAATCTAGTTTTAACCATTCCCTCTAATGTCCCGTCACACACTGGCAACAGTGGCCAACACAGATGCATATTTTAAGGCAAACATGAATAATTCACTGTAATCACTTCCCCTGCATTCCCTTCACACTCCCCCGTTCACTGGCTGCTCTGTCCATCACAACAGTTTATTTGCGAGGCCACCGTGTTCAGTATTGATGGACTGTTAACATCAGTAAACTGTGGAAAACACAGACATCACTGCAGATAAATATTCAACAAAAGAAATCATTAAGAAACAGCGCAGGGATTGACCGTCGCTACGTTAAGAAATCTCCGACGGCAGTCAGAGTCCTATGTTAATAAGAGCTGCAGAATGAAATCTAAATCTCAATCTTTGCCTTAAAAGATGTATATCTATCTATCTATACATATATATATATAATTTTTTTTTCATAATATTAAAATGGAACAGAAGTCATTTGTTCAAACTCAAAACTGAGTCAAAAAAAAAAAACTTGCAGTTGATTTCCGATCTCTCCAAACATGTTCTAAATGGAAACATATTGAAACAACTTTTTGTTTCGTGTAAATATTAAATCTTGAACAACCATAGCTTAATGTAATAAATGCTTGATAAATTACATTTGCAATAAAACAGCAGTCGTAGTTGTTGTTTAATATTTCCTTCCCTCCTGTAGCCTTTTTAATTTGAATCTTTTTCTTCACAGTTCAAGAAAAAAGAAAAAAAAACAAAAATATATGCTGGAACACAGTGCATACACCACTAATACTACAAATGCTGCTCTATATATTGGCAGGCTGACACATTGGATCTCACGGACCAGATATAACAAGACCAAGAACCATAAGAAGCCTGCGGGCCTGAGTTTGACACCTGTGCAACATTTCACACCCGTTATGGCTCCGTAGAAATAACACACTATTCTTGCAGCCTTACAAAGTTCTTGTGCCGTATTTTTGTTTCCTCCATATTCATATAATCACTAATATTATAATGTGCATACAGAATGAAATGTCCCCACATTGCTTGTTCTGGACAACGCTTCACAAAATTGGTTGGAATTATTTCCTTTTACTTTTTGGCAACTGTATATTATTATGGCTGCTTTTTGAACCAATGTGGTGGAACTGGTAAAATGGGATTTTTTTTTTTTTTTTTTTATGGTAGACTATGGGGGGTTCTGCAATTTCCAGTAAAGACTAAATGGCCCTGCAAGCTGTGTCTGTAAATTCAAAATGCACTCTTTCATGGCTGCTTTGCTGGATATTCCTTCAAAATTAAAAGCCACGCATCGTAGAGGGGATCTAAATGTGCCGTCTCTCCCGTCCTCAGGCTCCAAAAGACCTGCCTAAGAGACCATGTGCGCAAATGATGAATACACACCTCATCGTAAAAACTAGTGGAGCCTGAGAACAGAAATCTGAAGTTAACTTTTTTTCCTCCGATGAAAGTTCAACAACATTAATTCAAGGCAATTTTTCAGTTGAATTCCTAAAAGAACCACAATGTTCTTTTGAGTTAGAACATGACAGTGACGGGACACAGGCTACGGGAAACGGGATTAGCGTAGTTTAGTTGGAAATGGACTTTGTTAAAGGTTAAAAAAGACATCTCTATGTCCTCTAAACTTTACTTGTGATAACTCTAAGCCCATGCGGCAGACCTGGGCAACTGAAACAGGCAGTTTGCTCTGGCTTAAAGTTTTCCAAATGACACTGCTATTTTTATCAACATTATCACTAAAATAAAAAAAAACTTTATGACTTTTGCATGTCATTCTTCTTAGTTCTTGGGGGTTTAGTGGTTAAGGAAGGGATTTAATTTGTTTTTCTCTTTGCTGACCCCCTGTCTGTCTCAGATGAGGGTCCCCCCACTGTCCATCTCTCTGAGGTTTCTTCGGGAGTTGTTCCTCAGCCGGTGTGAGGGTCTATGAGGTGCACTGACCTGGAACTGTCCCCTCCCACTGCTCTTCAAGTGCTCAAAGCGGCCCAATCTTTACTTTGGTGATGGAGAGTTTGTTTCCTTTTTAGCTTAATTCCTTTTGTTCAGACCTGGGCAAACTAAGGCCCGGGAGCCACATGTCATAATCCGGCCCGCCAGACTTGTCCAATTTATACTTTTAATTTATATTATAGTTTTTCTTCTACTTTTTACCTGCAGAGCCAGCATTTGCCCAATAGATAACGTATAAGCATTTTGCCTTTATGCAATACTTCACTAATCCTTTATCTTAGGAGAAAAAGAGGAGATTGATGGGTGCAGTGAGGTAGTTGGAGTAGAAGATATAGAGAAGAGGGGGAGATGAAAAAGGTTTATTCACTGTTGAAACCCCTAAATAAAGGGACACGCCAAAAGGAAAAGAAAATCACTATTTTATGTCTCAGAACTTTTTTTTTTATAAAACTTTGTTAGGTCATTTTGTATTAAACAAGAAACTATTTTTATTTTTTTGCCGCATGGCCTTGAAGTGGCTCGCAGTTTCAAAAGTATAGAACAGACCTTGCTTTGCAGGAACAAAGTGAACTGTACATCATCCCCATGAGATCAATTTAACGGTGGGAGGAATTATACATTTTTTCATATCTTTGTATTTCAGCGCTGCCTCTTTATTACTGTACCCTACAGTCCTAAACATATGATTTAAAAGTGTTTGACACATAGTGAGATAAAATGATATAAATGCTGATTTATTCAACACAAGTCAGTAGGTTCAATGTCCTCGTACACTTCCAGTTGAAAAGAAACACTGAAGCCGAATCACTTGTAATTTCAACACCATTCATTATTCAAACACAAACTCTTTACAGTCGACATTAATAATTCACTCGTCCCTGTCATGTGATCTCCACTCAATGGAGCTGTAAAAAAAAGTGCAGTTCTCTCCAACCTGCTGCAGTAACCAACACGTAACAACAGGACGCGCTTCCCTTTAAAGCCTTTTCCCAAAGAATGTCTCTGCACAGAACTCTTCTGTCTATGGACCAATGACTACACCTGAACAACAACCAACATCTTTAATTTACCCAGCGTCTCTATGTCTCTATACCGAGACCATCACCAGCTTTGTCTGTGCAAGAGCAGATCAACAAAGACACTGCTGCAAATATGGGAACCTTGATACTCTTTCGCCCACCGGCACGGAGCGTAGAAGTGATTAGAGAGAGACGTCCGATCAGGGTGAAGAATGATCTCCTAGACCTTCATTCCACCAAAGACGCCTGAAGTGGAATGAACTGAACTTCATAAACAAACTCACTTAATTGCAACACTGCGAACAAGTGAGTGTTTGTGCTCTAAGCAGAGGGAACTTATTTTTTTCTTTTTTCCTTTTTGTTTTTTGTTTTTTGTTTCTAATTGCGACGCGACTCCACAGCTCACGGCTGTTTCTGTGCACGGCTATATTATCTCAATAGGCAAACATGCTGTGAGCTGCAGTCAATTCAGAAACATAATGAAAATTATAAACTGTATGTGATTCAATGAGTAAACAGTAAACCACTGAGTAGGCTACAGTAATTACCACTGCAAAAAGATATTGTGTCTTAAGTATGGCCATTATGAGAAAATCTAAAAAAAAAAAATTTTTTAACACTAATATTAAACTTATAAATCAAATCACTTTAGATTATTCCCTCAAGAGAGGAAAACATATAAATAATAACATAAATGCAGCAAACACAGAAAGCAGATTGGTGTTCAAAAAGCATTTTTTTTGGGTGAAATTGCTCTATTTATATTTTTTTAAGTTTTTATTTATAGTTTTTAACATTTTAAACAAGAAATTAAGAGAGAGTGTTCACAATCCATGCATGTCCACAGAAAATTATACGCATTGCGGAAGGAAAAAGAAAAAGGGGGGCAGAAAATTATAAGTAAGAAAAAAAACAAGCAAAAAAAAAAAACAAGAAAAAAAAAAAAAAAAAAACAATCATGAAGATATAAATGTTGTTTTCAAAAATATTTCTTGTTGTTTTAAGATGATAAAACGCCGCCTAATTGCTATGGATGCCAGTGATTATCCAACAATTGTGAATATTCTCTGGACAATGCTAAGCAATTAAAAGAGATTCTATTAAAGAAAAAAAAATAATAATAAAAATAGCCGAGGATTATTTCAGTGGTTATTTTACTGTATTTGTTAAAACACAAAACATAAACCCAATTAAAGGAGAATCTATTATAGAAAAAATAAATAAATACAAAAAAAACCCCAGCTTTTTTGGACTGTTAAAACACAATCCATAAAGCCTTTGACATAATAAAACAACAAACAAAAGCAGAGGTAAACACAAACTCTTCCAAAAGAATTATTCTAAAAAAAAAATAAAAAATAAGTGAGCCTCAAACTGTTGTGTTTGGTACAACGTGTGCCCAGTTGTCTGAAGGCTTACGTCTTAGTTGGATTTAAGTAGGTGTGTGAAGTGTGTGGCGCCTAATGAGGCACCAGAAAGTGGGAGTCATGTGATGTTCAAGCTGAGGCCAGTGGTTAAGCTGTTTTCTCTCACACGGCAACTAGTTTATTCAAATTATTCAGTCAGATTGAATAAAAAACTCTGTCTTTTTTTTTTTTTACCAAATAACACAGACTAAAATATTTAAAGATGACTTTTTGACATGCGATTAAATTTGCAAATTATTGCCATTTCTGAAGTGCTGCAGGGTCTTCACAGTGCTGCTATGAAAGGCTGTAATTTTAACAAATGCAACAAACGGAATGACTCATCACAGAGACAGAAACGTCCCATTTGCATAATAGACTGATTATGTCAGAGTCCCTGCTGCTGAGTTCTAACTGATTATGGAAACAGTCATCAGACAACGGTGACAGGCTGTTGAAAGTCATCCTATAACACAGTTATGTTGTCCTTTACCAACTGTTAATTATACATCCTCGCCTGCTTGGAATGTTTTTCATATAGTCTGGAACTGTCCAGGAACTGGACTGGAACTGATGTTTCAGTTGTAATTAAGAATTATTGTAACAGTTAATATAACTCAAATTTCCCGACAACCCTTTCATAATCTGTGTAAAACAGGCAAGACCAAACTAAGGCACAGGGGCCAGATGTGACCCGTGCGGTTGATTAATCTGGACCCCTGAACTTCTTCAAAATATTGAAAGATTTCGGGGTGGATCACGGCACCAGTTGGAGAAACCAGGTCTTAGTGCAAGGTTTCTTCCGATCCACGGTCACAGCACCAAAAATTGAGGAATGTGGTCCAGGCGAAGAAGTGAATGAAGCCGTTGGTTGGTCGATTTGTTTAATAACAAAAAGCACCCCAAAACACAAAAGTTTGGTCCAAACAACAGAGTACAGAGAACGACTGGAGAAAGCAAAACTAAAGAACTTAACAACGCTTGGTTATTAACTTTCTTTGGTAAATGCTACTCTCTGTAAAAGCTACCCTCTTCTCTTCTCTTCTCTTCTAAATTTGTGATTCAGACTTACAATTTTATACCTGTATGGGGGGAGTGGTTTCTCAACTTTGTGGGTGTCAGTATCCCCAATAGGAATAGAGGGGTTGGGTCCCTGGTGGCCAATCACATTGATATT